>PVHX01014688.1:0-49449 GCA_004024805.1 Geosciurus inauris | reverse complement strand
TCTGGCAGGGCTCTGAATGACGGTATCACTGTGAGGTCCCCATAGCCCTTGAGACACTTGCAGTAGAGGCTGCCTCCCATGTTCTCACACTTGCCTCATGCTCATGAGGACTGGAGCTGGCATCAAGGCACAAGCACCCATTACCAGCACCTAAGCCCTGGCCAGTGTTGACACAAACGCAGACTACAAAGTAGGATCTGATGAGGACACCAGCCCCAGAACTGTGGTGTGCTTGCTTTCTACTCTTGCTTTTTCTGTTCAAATATAGTTTTGTTTTAATTAGTTATACATGACAGTAGAATACATTTTGACACATTATACAGCTGTGACGTCTGAGTATGTCTTCTCAATATTCTGGTTTTACATGATGTAGAATTACACAGATCATGTAAGCGTATGTGCACGTATGGTATTAATGACGGAATCATTCTGCTCTCTCTCCTAACCTCATGTTCTCTCACCTTTCCTTACTCTCCTCTCTCTAGTCTAAGTACCTTTATTCCTAGCCCACCACCATCATTGTCAATTAGCATTCACATAGGAGAGAAAACATTTGACCTTTGGTTCTTGGGTATTGGTTTATGTCACTTAGCCTAATATTCTCCAGTTCCATCCATGTACCAGCAAATGCCATAATTTCACTTTTTTTAAGGCTGAGTAATATTCCATTGTGTATATATACCTCTGTTTCTTTATCCATTCATCTATTGAAGGGCATCTAGTTTAATTCCATAGTTTAGCTCTTGTGAATTCGGGGGGTTTAACCACTCAAGTGACTGTGTCACTGTGGTATGTGGATTTTAAGTCCTTTGGGGATAAACCTAGGAGTGGGCTGACTGGGTCCAACGGGGGTTCCATCCAAGCATTTTTAGGAATCTCCATACTGCTTTCTGTAGTGCTTGAACCAATTAGCTGACCCAGCTATCCTGTATGAGTGTACCTTTTCCCCCACATCCTCGCCAACACCTTTTAATCACTTTTATTCTTGATGGATGCCATTCTGACCAGAGTGAGTTGGAATCTCAGTGTACTTTTTATTGTGTTGCTCTTCTGGGTAGAAATATGGGACATTTTTTCATATATTTATCAATTATACGTCTTCATCTGTGACATGACTGGACATTTTTTAACCCATTTAGTTGATTGGGTTGTTTGTTTGTTTTTGATGTTTTTTTGTATTCTTATATATCCTGGAGATTAATGCTCAATCGTAGGTGCATGTGGCAAAGATTTTTTTTCATTCTGTGAGTTCTCTTTTCATATTATTTATTGTTTCTTTTGCTGTGAAGAAGCTTTGTTCTTTTAATCCATCCCATTTATTGATTCTTTTTTTTTTAATTTTTTTTTTTTTAGTTGTAGATGGACACAATGTCTTTATTTTATTGCTTTGTATGTGGTGCTAAGGATTGAACCCAGGGCCTCACGCATGCGAGGCAAGCGCTCTACCACTGAGCTACAATCCCAGCCCCCATTTATTGATTCTTGATTTTAATTTTTGCACTTTAGGAGTTCATTAAGGAGGTCAGTTCCTAAGCAAACATGGTGGAGATTGGGGCCTGCACTTACTGATATCAAGCACAGTGTCTCAGTCTTAGTGCCTTCATCTTTGATCCACTTTGAGTTGATCTTTTTGCAGGATAAGAGAGAGATTTTATTTCTTTTTACTATATGTGGATTTCCAGTTTTCCCTGCATCATTTGTTTAAGAGGCTATCTCTTCTCCAGTGTGTTTTTGGTTCCCTTGTCTAGTGTGAGATAACTATATTTATGTGACATTTTCTGTGTCCTCTCTCCTGTACCCTTGTCCTTCATATC
Source organism: Geosciurus inauris (assembly GCA_004024805.1). NCBI lineage: Eukaryota > Metazoa > Chordata > Mammalia > Rodentia > Sciuridae > Geosciurus > Geosciurus inauris. The sequence continues at coordinate 47,635 of PVHX01014688.1, read as the reverse complement.
TGTTTTGGTGCCAATATGATGCCTCTTTCTTTCTATGGACCTAACATGAAAACAGACTCTACTGTACTTTTTACTCAATCCCTACTTTCCTGACAGTGCCAGACCCATACAGCCCCCTTGTGTGTTCCTAAATGCCAGCTAAGTGGGAGCCACTATTAAAATCAGGGTGCAGGTCAAAGTCAAGGCACTTTGCACAACCACAGCAGCCACCTCAGCTGTCACTTCACCAGTGTGAGCTGGGCCTCTGAGGAGTCAAGAACTGCTTCTGTAGAAGAGCTTCAGGACACTGCTAAGCACGTGCCACATTTTAGATCCAGTTCCATTAATGGAATGGGACAGAGTTCACAAGTTCACTTTGGGGGATCAGAAAAGTTTGCTTTTAAAAGGAGTCTTATGGTATATCGCCTCTGAAATTTTCTGTGGCATGCATCTGGCTCATGATATAATGAGCTTGTTGAATTTGGTTGACACTGCTCTGTCAACTTCCATCTTACCTTCTTCTCTGTAAGAAAGGAGTTTTCCTTGGAGCCTAGACATCCTACAGTGCCCAGCCAGTTAGGCAATGAAATGCAGACACAGTGCATGGAATTCCCCAGATTCCTGAGTGCTCCCTAGGACAAGTGCCGTGGTGCCTCTCCTCTCACACTCCACATGTAGGCGTCCATTTGCCTGGTATTTACAGGCAGGTGAATCCTCTAATCCTAGTGAGCCTGGGGACATCGCTCTGGCAGGGCTCTGAAAGACACTCGTTGATGACCATGTCACAGTGAGTTCCCCCATAGCCTTTGAGACACTCACAATTGCCATGCATGCTCATGAGGATCACTCCTGGCTTCAAGACACAAGCTCCAGTTATCAGTTACCCAAGCACAAACCAGAGTTTCCACAGATGCAGAGTACAGAGGAGCATGTGATGGTTACAGCAGCACCAAGACTTCCGTAAACTTATTCCTACATCCTTTCTTCTTTTTTGAATCTATTTATATTTTTTCAAATTTGTTAGACCCGGCTGTTATTGTAGTATGCTGATTTTAAGTCCTTTGTGTCTACATCTAGGAGTGGAGTGACAGGGTCAAATTTTGGTTCCATTCCAAGTTTTCTTTGGAATCTCCATACTGTTTTCCATAGTGGTTGCACCACTTTGCAGCCCACCAGGAGTGTATGAGTGCACCTTTTTCCCCACATCTTCGCCAACATTTATTGTTGCTTCTATTCTTTTTTTTTTTTTTAAATATTTTTTTTAGTTGTAGATGGACACAATGTCTTTATTTTATTGCTTTGTATGTGGTGCTGAGGATCGAACCCAGGGCCTTACGCATGCGAGGCAAGCGCTCTACCACTGAGCTACAATCCCAGCCCCTGTTGCTTCTATTCTTGATGTTTGCTGTTCTGACTGGAGTGAGATGGAATCTCAGTGTAGTTTTGATGTTCATTTCTCTAATATCTATAGATGCTGAACATTTTTTCAAATATTTGTTGATCAAGTGTATTCTGTGAAGTGTCTGATTTGTTCCTTTGCCCATTTATTGATTGGATTATTTGGGTGTTTTAAGTTTTTTGAAGTCTTAATATATCCTGGAGTTAATTGTTGATCTGAGGTGCATGAGGCAAAGATTTTTTCCCATTCTGTAGGGGTCTCTTCAGGTAATGGATTGTTTATTTTGCCCTGAAGAAGCTTTTTATTTTGAATCCATCCCATTTATTGATTCTTGATTTTACTTCTTGTCCTTTAGGATTCTTGTTGAGTACGTCAGTTCCTAAGCTGATATGGTGAGATTTGGACCTAGTTTTTTTTCTATTAGGCCAACTGTCTCTGTCCTAGTGCCTAAGTCTTTGATCTGCTTTGAGTTGATTTTTGTGCAGGGTGAGAGATAAAGGTTTCACTTCATTTTGCTACATATGGAGTTCCAGTTTTCCCAGCACCACTTATTGAAGAGGCTATCTTTTCTCCAATGTATGTTTTTGGTGCCTTTGTCAGTAAGAGATAACTGTGTTCATGTAGGTTTGTCTCTGTGTACTCTGTTCTATACCACTGATCTATGTATCTGTTTTAGTTTCAGTGCCATGCCATTTTTGTTACTATAAACTTAATATGCCACTGACTCCACAGTGGTTTCCATACTTTGCAGAAGTGCCAGACCCAAAGTGTCCCTACTCTGTTTTTAGATGCCAGATGAGTGGGAGCTGCTGTTGCAGTCAGGGTGCTGGTCAAAGTCAGGGCATCCTAATGGCTATAAGTGCTAGCATCCTTCATCAGTTGTGCCTCTGAGGTTTCTCTGAGTCCTTTCATGACACCAATTTAACAACATACTGTAGCATGCCCTCAGTAGCTCAGCTGTTTCACTGCCCTGGACTTGGTGAATAATTGGAGATTGTAGATCCTGGGTTCAAGAAGGGCTGCTCTCCAGCACTAAATGTACAGGATGCCTTCCTGTTTGCTGACCTCACTGGGTTGCCATAAGACTGGATTAGATGTGCAAATATTTTTAATGAGTAGGATTTCTGATAACTTGTCAATACCTATTCTTTCTAGAAGAAAGCTTTTATCCAGAGGTCATAGCATGTGATTTAGTTACTTCCTTTCTCATTTTTTTCTCATTTCACTTTGGATTCTGATGGCTTTAAATTTTCTCCCTCCTTCCTCCTCTCCTTCTCCCCCTTTCTTCCTCCTCCTCTTGTCCTCTAAGTTATTTTCTATGGCATATGTACTCACTTGTTTATTGTCTGTTGGGTCTGGCCACATTAGCTCCTCAAAACAACTAGCTGAAAATGTGTTTTCTCTGACAAATTTCTTGTTCAATTTTGTTTTGTTTTGCATTTTTTAAAGATTTGTATGATGACATTATTACATTTAATTTGCATAGAATAAGTTACATATACCTTGTGTGTTAAACTCAAAGCGTTTTGACATGTCTGTACATCTGTGTAACAACGACATGGATCCAGACACCCTTTTCTATTTCCTTGGAACAGTCCCTTTTGCCTTTTTCTGGCCTGTATCCCCACCAAGGCTACAACTATGCCAATCTCTTATCACTGTGGATTAGTTTTGCCACTTTCTAAATTTTATATACATGAAATCATGTAATATGTACTCTTTCATGTCTGAATTAGTTCACTCAACATAATGTTTTTGTGATCCATCCACATTATCACTTGCATGGGTGTAGTAGTTGCTGTTTTATATTGCTAAGTAGCATTTCATTTCATGAATACAGCAAAAATTATTTTTTATTTTTGTTAATTCTTAGTTGACAGACATTTGGCTATTTCCAGTTTCTGACTAAAACTGCTGAGAATATTCTTATACAAGTTTTTTTGGTGTACATGTGTTTTCATTTCACATGTAGAAATGAGTTTTCTCAGTCATGGAATTTGTGCATTTTTAAATCTGTTAGAGACTGACACACTGCTTTCCAGAGCATTTTAACCATTTTTATACACACAAGCAATGCCTGAGAGCTAGAAGTGCTCCACATCCTGAAAAACACTTGGCATTATCAGTCTTTTAATACCTTTGTTTTAATTTTAAAAATAAGATACACATTTCACATGCTATAACTAATCCCAAAGTTAAGAATTAGAAACTGCCTAACTATCAAAACAGCAAAAAGGCAATCCAAAGAATGGGAGAAAGTATCTGTAAATCATATATCTGATAAGAGGTTAATATCTAGTTATATAGAGAAGTACTAAGACTCAACAACAAAACACTAAAAGGCCCATGTTGAAAGGATATCTGCATCTACATGTTTATTGCAGCTGTATTCATAATAGAGAAGATATGGAATCAAACTAAGTTTCAATCAGTGAATGAATAGGTAAAGAAGATGTGGTATTTACACAATGAAATATATTTGTTCATTTTGGAGATCCAGTTACAGGCCCTTGCACAAACTCTTGTGCTTTGTTATTAGGAATGTAAAATAGTGCAGTCACTGTGGAAAACAGTATGGTAGCTCCTTCAGAGGTAAAAAATAGAATTATTATATTAGTCAACTTTCCATTTCTGTGACAAAATAACTGAGGTAAACAATTGAAAGTTAGACAGGTTTATTTTAACTCACAGTTTCAGAAGTTTCAGTCCATGGTCAGTTGACTATATTGCTTTGGGCCTGTGGCAGCACAGTATATCATGGTGCAGTAGCACATAATAGGTCTGTTCACTTTGTGGATTCAAGGAGGCAAAAAGAGAGAAAAAGTATGCCCCTTATGACCTTACTTCCTTCCATTAGTCCCCGCCTCCTGAAGATTTTACCAACTTCTTCTAGTGCTGCAGGCTGTGAACCAGCCTTTAGCATATGGACCTTTAGGGTACATTTAAGATCCAAATCATAACACCATATGATCCAGCAATTCCACTTCTGAGTGTGCACCTAAAACAATTGAAAACAGCATCTTAAAAAGATTTTGTACACTCAGTTTCATAGTATTATTCACAATAACTGTAACGTGAAAGTAAGCCAAGTATCTATCCATCAACAGATGAATGGATAGGGTACTGTGATAACTCCATGCAATAGAATATTATTCAATCTTAAAATGGAAAGACATTTGGTAATATACTACAACATAGACGAATCTTGAGCACATTATGCTAAGTGAAATAAGCTAGTCACAAAAAGACAAATACTGTATGATTCCATTCATATGAGGTGCTAAGATTAGTCAAAAAAAATTTTTTTTCATGGTACCGGGGATTGAACTCAGGGGTACTTGACCACTGAGCCACATCCCCAGCCCTATTTTGTGTTTTATGTAGAGACAGGATCTCACTGAGTTGCTTAGCGCCTCGCTGTTGCTGAGGCTGGCTTTGAACTCGCAATTCTCCAGTTTCAGCCTCCCAATGTGCTGGTATTACAGGCGTGCACCACCATGCCTGGCGATTAGTCAAAATTTTATACAGAAAGTAGAATGGTAGTTTATAAGAGTTGAGGAGAGTGAGGAAGAGTAGTTATTGTTTAAAAGATAGTTTCTATTTTATTTTACCAAAAGTTATAAACATGATGGTTGCACAACAGTATACATATATTTAGTACCACTGAAATGTACGCCTTAGATGATTAAAATGTAAATTGTTGTGTGTATTTTTAAACACTTGGGGGAAAACCTATTTAAAGAAAATGTCCCAGCCCTTCTCAAGAATAATTCATATGTGGGAAAATCAATATTCCTTTCTAGGCCTCGATTTCCTCATCCTCAAAAGAAGGGAGTTGGAGTAAATGATTCTAAAGTCATCTCCTACTCAGATAATGGATTGGAGGGAAGCAGAGGAGCATGGGTGTTGGTGCCTTGCATTTGACAACAGAAACTCAGATTTTCACTGGGTACTGCCACTTGTTAGTTGGGTATTTTGAGGTAGATAAGAAACCTTCAAGGGTCCACTGTTTTTCATCAAATAAAATCAGATATTAATTGTACATCTTCCATGGAGAAATTGTGAATATCGAATGAGACAATGAATGTAACATGTTTAGCACAGTGCTTAGTATATAATAAGAGCTTAACAAATATCACATTTTTCAAAATAGACCCTTTCCAAAGTGCCCCGGTTCTTACTGCAACACATATAAGTTGGGACGGAAGAATAAATATCATGCACTGCCACTGGTCTATCCAGAACACTTGCTCTATGTGGAACATGAACTACATTTCCATACACAGAATTGATGCTTGAAAGCACAGATGTGACTAAACCGAAACTGGTGGCAACTGCAAGCTTCAGTACCTTTGACCTTCCTTAATTTACAAACAAACCCTTTCCCGAAAGTCACCATGGAAATACTCATGTTCTGCTTTTTAATCTATTCGAGAAAAATAGGGAAGAAATTGTTATCATTTACTTTCAGGTCTAAAAATTATTCATATCCTTGGATGCTTTCAAAAGATACCTAATCTTTTCTTTCTAAAAGGAGGAAGTGAATATTGGCAGTTTATTTTGAAGGATGGATTTATATCATCATCTTTTCTGTGTTTTAAAACATTTCTGAAAATTAAAAAAAATCAACAAATTAGTTGACTCTAGGCTTTTTGATTGAGGGAACCTTGAAGCTGTGGACCTGATATGAAGGGAAGGAGCGAGCCAAGTTTCTTACAGGTACTCAACACAGTGGTAGGAGATTAGACTTCATACCATGCAGTCCCATGTACTGAAAGGTAGGTTTTGTGGTGCTGGGGTTTCAAATGACAGCAATGAACTTGGTATGTTACCTGAGGCTACAAGAGTAGGAACATCGGTTGATGAGCCTCAGAGTACCCATTAGTTGTTTCAGTAATCTTAGGCCTGGCTAACATTGGGAAGCCATCCTGGAAGATCCAGAAAGTGAAAGCCTACAAAATGATCATGTGAGCATGTAGCAGTAAGGATCAACCCATGGGGTGCAAAAATGCTGACATTGTGAGCTAGGTGACAATAGAAGCTCATTGCTCTATTCCAGCACCTAACACACTGCCTGGAATGTAGTAAAAGCTTAATACATGTTTACTGAATATACTAGGAGAAGGTTTTGAGGATCCATATGCTTATGAACTATCCTAACTAGAATACTTCTTGAGGCTTTCTCCCCTACAGAGACATTGAGATATTTGGAGGAATGGTTGATCCAACAGTGGTCAACCTGGGCCAACAGATGAATCCAAGTCTTCTGGTTGGGAGCCATCTTCTCAGGTAGTGGGCTGTGTGGGCCAGAGCAATTCATATAAAAAAATTGCATGAAGAAAATTTCATCTGCTACACTGAGGACAGGAGCAGCAACTGATGGTGCTCTTCAGCTCCATCATGATGTACAAAGACCAAACCCAGCGGAGATCTCTCTAGCGACAGGGCTGATTACTCCTTGACCTGCTTAACAGTTTTATTCAAACTGATCACAAAGGATGATTTCATTCTGGATAGATTGTGATTCTAATAAACATTGTCAGTTCTTGATGTGGCTGCCAGGTAATGTGGATGGCACTTTTCTCCTTGTGGAGTCTTCATTGCAAACATTTTCCAACATAAAGCAAAATTGAAAGACTTAGAAACATGAGATTCTTTTACCTATATACCCGTCACCCAGATTCTATCATTAACATTTTCTGCCCTTACTTTATCGCAGTCTATACATCTAACCATCTCCCAATTCTTTCATCAGTCCTTCTTAGATTTTAATGCATTTCCAAGTAAATTATAGACATCACTATACTTGCCTGTAAGTACTTAAGCATTCCTATCTTTTGCTAACTTTTGATATTTTAGACTTTTCTTCTTTGGAGGTAAAAACAACAATGAAATAAACAAATCATTAGTATACATTAGCTGAAACGTGACACATGCATAAGTACATGTAAACTGAGCCCTTTTGAAGATATCAACCATTTCCATCACCTTAAAAAGTTCCTCATACCCTTTTCCAGGCAGTTCTTGCCCTGTGTATAGCAACTACTATTCTAATGATTTTCCACTATGACTTAACTTCCTATTTTACGGAACTTGCAACAGTGGAATTCAAGAGTGTGTACTCTTTATTTATGGCTCTTTTTACTCAATGGAATATTTTTTGAGATTCATCCAAAACAAACAGAAATGTTGCTGTGTGCATCAGCAGTTTGCTTCATTTTATTATCCCCTTGAGTGAATATATCAAAGCTCATAATTGTGTTTTTATATTGACAGATACTTAAATATTATGTTTTGCCATTATTAATGAGGCTGCTATAAACATTGTTGTGTAAATATTTTGTGGACTGTTTTAATTTCTCTTGGATAAATATCTTGCAAATCTTGAGTCATAATATAGGTAATAGTTTAGTTGTACAAGAATCTAGAGGCTTTCTATTTTCCCAAAGTGTTTATACCATCATACATTCCCACAACGTATAAGAGAGGAGAAAACTTTTGCTACTTTTAAAGAGGGTTTCTACATAAGTGTCTTCTTTCTAAACTGTAGATAGAGCTTATGAATTCAATGGCGTGAGCATGGGATAGAGAGAGACCTCACCACCCCCATAATCTTGGGCTTCAGAAAGGAGGCTAATTATGTAAAGAAACCTAGGACCAGGACTAGCTGATGTCATACCACAGAGGTTATGCAAGTGATCAAGGCATAGGGTCACTGATAGGAAAGGGCCTCACTAGTGAATAAATCAAGTCTCTGGGTTGTCCTTGAAGATAAGGATAGTCAAACAGAATAACATCATATCCTGAGAAACCTAGGTCTCATTAAGATCTGATAGTTGGGAATATAGCTTTTCATCTCTTTGAAGTATGTTGTTCCTTATTCAACAATTCCTGAAGCATTATTTAGATAAGCATTTTATGGACATCTTCTCTGGATTGGGCTTAAAGTTAATGAATCTGACAGCATCATTGCAAAGCCTTGCTTTGGTGTCCCTTTTAAGATGGCATAGTTCATGCTATGCAAGTTTGCTATCTGTCTGTCTCCTCTCTCTATGTACATTCCAAATGAGCAAACATTTGTTCAGGGAGCAGATGGCCGTAACATTGTTTGTGAGTACAGGCACCCAGTAGCCTCTTATCTGAAATAGCCCTAGGAATGTCTGGACATGGTAGACACAGGTTGTTGAACAGATTACTTTGGAATATGTGCTTCAAAAGTAAAGTCGATGAAAAGGAACCAGAATTACAGAATGTCCAAGCCAGAAGAATTTGGAAGAGACCCAGAATGTCCTCCTGGTCTTACCAGGGAGAGGGAGGAACCAAACCAAATCAAGGTCTGGCTGCTGTACTCGCAGTTCCTCATAGGCTATTGAGACTTTCTGTATGATGAAGGAGAAATACACTTCAGAAAGCTCAAATTCAAGTGAGTCTCTTGAAAGGATGAAAAGGCATCTTGTGGAAATGTTTCTGCCTGACACAACCACTGACTCTGGGGCCACACTTTCTATGGCACTCTTTGGACATCTATTCTGTTCTCTTTCTTTCATTCTCAGTATTTAGCATGCACTTGAACAGCTGCTCTGGCCCCAGTGACACTATAGGTCAATTTAAAGGGCATGGGCAGGGCCTGGGTGTGTAGCTCAGTTGGTAGAGTGCTTGCCTTGCATTCACAAGGCCCTGCGTTCAATCCCCAGCACGACACCAAAAAAAAAAGGGGGGGGGGCATGGGCATAAACTGGCTCTTTATATCTGTTGGAATATGGTTAAAAATCTAGTGTTGTGACTCCTAGTTTAGGGCTTTATACTGAACTTTTCTGAACATGAGCACAGAGTTTGGGAGGGTTGAACCTGAGTTTCTTCCCAATAAGGCAGAGATAGTGATAGTTCTACCCTGAAGTGTTTCTGTGAGGATAAAATCCATTCAGTGAATACAAAGAAAGTAGAACAAAGCCTCTCTAGAATGGTATGAGAGTTAGCTGGTGTTATTAGCTGGTACTGTTCTTTCTCTTCCTCCTCAAAAATCTCCACCACCTCCTCTAGGTCCATTCTCCATTCATCTCTGCCCTGGTCTGTGCCACTCCTGACTCAACTCCTCTAGATTGCACTCCCTTGGATCCCTTGCTTGCACACCTCTGGTTAGTTTTGGTGAACATGGATTGCCTGATGAAGCCTGGAAGGTGAGAGAAGGTGAGATTGGTACTTCTTCCCTCGCTCTCCTTGTCCAGCACTGAGTATCCAGCAATAGCTTCATCCTCCCGTTACTTCAGTGGCCCCTTTTCCACACACCCACTTCTCAGTGGGTCCCCATAACACTATTTCTCTAATTTCTTCGGCTCCCACCTAGGAAGGTCCAGAACATTTCCTTCATTATGGCATTAAGAAATGCACAGGTGAGGGGAACAGTGGTATCCATGCAAAGGTGCTGTGTACCTGCTCTCTGCTGGAGGTAATATGAGTGATGCTCCTATGAACTTTCCTTCCCAGAAGGATTCAGAAGGAGGAGAGGAAAGATCATGGCACTTACCCATTTTTATGCAGTGGGAGTAGTTACCTTGAGAAGCAAGGATATATGATGGTGATTAATCATTGTGAGATCCCTAGGAATGAAACAGATGGGAAGCCCACTAAGAAATTGATTTATGTAATAATTAGAAAAACTCTAATTCTAAGGGCAGAGACCTGACTGAGTCACCACAGTAGGAATTTGTGGCCTCTTATTCAGTTCACAGGCCTGGAGTTCCTTGTCTGAGGACAGATTGGATTCCTTTGAGGAAGAATTAGGGCTGGGGTTGTGGCTCAGTGGTAGAGCACTTGCCTAGCACATGTGAGGCACTGGGTTCCATTCTCAGCACCGCATATAGATAAATGAATAAACGTTCATTAACATCTAAAAAATAAAGACTGAGCCCTGCATTACGGTCACAGATATATGCTGTAAGTCTTCCTCCAGGCCTTCCACGTAAGGACTCAAAGCCATTTTCTGTGGTAACAAGAAAGGGAGCAAGATTCTTGAGCTTATTAAGTTTGTGTCTCAGAGAGATGCTTAAATCAGGAGATCTGTGGTAGCTACGAAAATGCACCACTGGCATCTGCAGCTTCAGGAAGCCTAGCTGGCTAGCAACCCCAGCTGCTGTGCTCTAAATCCAGGACTTGTTGGCATTGTCCCAGGCTCTGTACTATCCCATGAGGAAAGCTTCTACCATTGCCTCCCAGTAGAACACCCAAGATGAATCATGAGAATGTAGAAGCTGTTTTCTTGTTGAAACTCAGATTTTTCTTTCTCCACAGTCTGTTTCATTTCTGCATATTAACTTGTTTTGTACAAAGGGTAATAATAGATCTTTAGACTCCCATGAATCTCTTTCAGTGAATCCTGCAAGTGATACAAAAGACCCAAGCTCAAGGGTTTTTACTTGTTTTTTAATTCAAGGCATCCAAGCTGTCTTACACAGAATCGATCCTGGTACTGATATTTGGGCCAGGCTTTAGAATAAGACCTACTCTAGACTAGCCCTCCCAAAGCTTAAAACCAAACCTTGAAAAATCCAGCAGGTGATGTGGATTTTTGGTTGAGTCCTGCCAAATCAAAAGGCCTTGGGAAAGGGGATTGGGTTGTGGTTGAGTGATAGAGCACTTGCCTGGCATGTGTGAGACCCTGGGTTCAATCCTCATTACTGCAAATCAATCAATCAATCAATCCATTAACAACTAAAAAATATTTTTTAAAAAAAAGGCCTTGGGAAATACTGTGGGTTTTCCATTGATTCCCCCCTAATGGAGCATAAACCAAGTCTGCACAAGTCCAGAGTGATCAGACAGTACGTTAACCATCCACTGGAGCAAAGTCACTGACCCAATCACGTTAGTTAAATTGACAACCACAGAGAACTACATAGTGCCACTAAGGACTATGCACTCTTTCTCAAATACGCATAGAGCATTCATTAAGATAGACCATCAAATAAGTGAGACATAAAAGAACTATAAAGGATGTATTAGCATTTCTATGTTTTAGACACCTGCAATACTTCTGTAGCTATTTTGAAATGTGTAAGTACTTATTGTAGGCTCTCATCTCTTTAACATGCTAGGTAACATTAGAATCACTTCCCTTCCTCCTCCTGTGTTTTGGTGCTCATTGCCCACACTCTGTCCTCTCTACCATTCCTAGCTGCAGTGACCCGTATCTACTTTCTACTTCTAGAAGATCAATTTTTTTTAAATTTATGCAAATAAGAGAATAACCAGTATTTAACTAAATATCCTTCTGTCCCACAGATGTTGCTGCAAATAACACAATTTCATTCTTTTTATGGCTGAATATTCTCTTGTGTATGTACACCACATTTTTCAGAATGCATTCATTGATAATGGACACACAATTTGGTTGCATATTTTGAGTGCTATGACTACTCCCACAATAAATATGGGTCTGCTGGTATGGCTTTGATATAATGACTTCATTTCCTTTGATGATATATACAAAGTAATGGGATGGCTGGATCATATGGTAATGCTATTAGATTTTAAAAATATTACATACTTTTACCCATAATCACTGTACTTATTTACTTTCCCACCAACACTATATAAAGTTGGCTTTTCTCTACATCCTCACCAGCATTCTTTTTTTTTTCTTTTTGATAATACAGTGAGGCTGTACCTCATTGTAATTTTGATTTGCATTTCCCTGATGATTTGTGATGCTGAGCATTTTGGCATATATTTGGTGACCATCATTATATCTTCTTTTGAGAAATGTTAGATCTTTTACCCATTTTACATCAGAGTATTTCTTTTATTTTCTGTTGAGATTTTGAGTTCTTCATACACTATGAATAGATAAATGAAGTTTGAAAACATTGTCTCTAGAAATGTAGAATATTTACTCTGTTCTTTGCTGTGCAGAAACTTTTTAGCTTGACATAATATCATTAGTCTGTTTTTGCTTTTGTTGCCTGTGCTTTTGGGGTCCTTCCAAGTGTATCCCAGTGTCCTAAACTATTTCCCTTTTGTTTCTTTCAGTAATTTCAAACACTGCATGTTTACTTTTCAGACCTTGGTACCATTTTAGTGGATTTCTTTCAGTGCTGGGAATAGAACCCATGACTGCACACATATTGGATAAGAAATCTACCATTCAGCTACATCCTGAGTTCTTCAGTTGATTTTTTAATATTGTAAGAGACAGATTATTTTGCATATGTATGTTTCCCAGCACCATTGATTATGGACACTGTCCTTTCTCCAAGGTGTTCTTGGAATTGTCAAAAATTCAGGTGGCTGGGCTGAGGATGCAGCTCAGTGGTAGAGTGCTTGCCTAGCACACGTGAGGCACTGGGTTTGATCTTCAGCACCACATAAAAACAAAATAAAAATATTCTGTCCATCTACAACTAAAAAATAAAATATTTTTTAAAATTCAGGTGGCTAAAGATACATAAATTAATATCTCAATTTTTAATAATAAAATTTAGTTCTCCATTAAATTCTCAATTCTTTTTTTTAAACTTTTTTTTAGTTGTAGATGGTCACAATACCTTTATTTTTTAATTTATATTTATATTTATATTCACTGAGAATTGAAGCCAGTGCCTCACACATGCTAGGCAAGTGTTCTACCGCTGAGCCACAAAGCCAGCCCCTAAATTCCCAATTGTTAATGGGCATATGTGTCTGTTTTTGTGGTACTACCATGGTGCCTTTGTTATTAGAGCTTTGTAGTGTATTTTAGAATCATGTATCTTGATGTTTTCTGCTTTGTTCCTTCACAACCTCCTCAGGATTCTTATGGCAATTCTGGGTCTTTTGTTGCTCCCTGTAAATTTTTTGATTGTGTTTAGTTCTGTGATGTCCTTTGTTGCTGTACATTTCATTGAATATGCACTGACATTATACAGCATCAATGATACCAGCCCGTGAGCATGAGATAGCTTGCAAATGTGTGTTTGTGAGTGTGCTCTTTATACTTTCTTTCATCAGGGTTCTATAATTTTAGTTATTAGAGATCTTCCATCTTCTTGTTAAAGTTTATTCCCAAGCACTCTTTTGGGATATTATGAATGGGATTACTTTTTAAATATCTTTTCCAGTTAGCCTGTTATTGGTATATAAAAGAATGCTGTATTTTATATGTTAACCTTGCATCCTGCAACTTTACTGTGCTTATCACATTCAAGAGCTACTTGCCTATGTCTTCAGGTTTTTTTCTACATATACTATATGATCCACAAAGACACATCATTTGACTTCCTCTTTTCCAGTTTGGATGTGCACTGTTCCTTTCTTTGGCCTTTTGTCCTGTTTTCCAGCACTCCATTGCATAGGAGTGGTGAAAGTGGACATCCTTGTTTTGTTAGAGCTCTTACAGGAAGTGCATTCAACTTTCCTCTAATTCAGTAGCATGATTTTGACAGTGGGTTTGTCATACATAGCCTTTGTTCTATTGAGGTATGTTCCTACAGTATTTTACTGGTTGAGGTGTTTTGGTTTTTGTTTTTATAGTCATGAGGGGATATTGGATTTTATGCAGTGCTTCATTGCAGCTCATAGAACTTTACAGATCCCAGAAGAAAAAAGTAAAAATTCAGAATCCAAGCATTTAACATGCCCATCCTCCAAATCAAGCCAGTATTTTCTAAGTAATAAAGGAAAATCATTTTCAGCAAACACATAATATCTTCTGAGATATTCATGTATCGAGACAGTAGACAAAGCGAATTATGCAAGACTCAGAGCATTGTGACCCATCATGAGAATGTGTTAAGGATAATTTTAGTGAAAAAGTGCTGACTGAAGACCCTCAGTTTTAAATATCTAATGAGCATTAATATATTCAGATTTATCTAAAGCAAAACCAATGTATAAGGTGAGGTGGGAGAAATAAATGTAACTGGGATTAGATGATTGGGTTGAAATAACAATACAAGGGACAGGTTCCATGGATACACATGAAATAAGTGAATAATGTCCTACTGGCCATTATGGCTAAAATTGAACAATATTACATAAAACATATAAAACAAATATTAGGCATTTTTCAAGTAGAGGAGACAAAAGATGTCAAAATGTTTTTAGGGTAATGTGAAACATGAGCTATACAACACTTCCCATGGAGAAAAAAACTCTAATAAATACAGTCCACTACAAATGGTAAATATAACCTAAATGATATGAGAAAGGTCGAAATATAAATAGGAAAATAAGTATGTTTATATCCTTAACCACAAAACTGATCACAGTACTAAAAGGTAATAACATTGAAATTAAGAAATGCATGAGTCCACAGTGATAAACAAAAAAGAAAATTTACTTATTCAGGTTAACATTAACTGAGGAAGAAAGCTGAAGTTCAGAAAGAGAAATGCATTTTTTTTAACAACAAAAGTCCAGCCAACACAATAATGTAGGAAGAACTGGATTACAAAATTTCCAGGGTACAAACAGGAATATAATAATTTACACAGGTAGGGATCATAAATGATGGTAAAATTATTAGAGAAAGATCATTGGTGAACAGGATTTGTACATTGTCCAAGTACCAGTCTCCAAATTGCTTTACAGTGACAGAGAAAACAGTGTATCCACCCCACAGACTGACCCAGTGGATGCCTCCATTACCAAATGACCAGTTCTGGCATCGAGCAATGGACACAGAGGACACTCTCACTGTGGATTGGATATAGTGGGAAACACACAGCATTAACTGCACAGTGTTCTCAGCTAGAAGTTCAGGCTGCATTTAATTCAAACTAGATTGTCACATAACTGCAGAATGTAAGCCTTGGAGCAAACAACTGATCTGTCTTCAATAAACTAGTCAAAGTCAACAAAGACTTTGACAAGAAAAAGGTGAACAGGCCTTTTCATTTCAGAAATTATATATGTATACACACACACACACACATATATGTAAAATCTGTATATATACACACATATACCCATATACATCTATTTATGAGTCTATATGTATGTAGTTTACATGTACATAGACATACAAAATATATGTTTTAATATATTGTCTGTACATATGTATACTTTATGTATATACACACATAAATACATGCATATGGGTGTGTGTGTGTGTGTATATATACATATAGATACACATACATATATGCTTGTTCTAAAAGATCTTTTTAAATTCACATGGCTTTCTTTTGTTATCTTATTCCTGGTGACAATGACTGAAGAAGATATGTCAGCTGTCTTTTTCAGTGATCTACATTTTGCAGTTGTCTGAGAATTTCCTTGTGCTTGAATTCAGGATAAACATCCAGCAAAAACACTGAATCCCTAATAATGTCTGTGCCTATATAGAGGCAGAGTATCCATCTTGACTTGTGGTCTCTTTCCATTTGCTCATGTCTTTGGTTTTATGCAGGTTTAGACTGGAGACAACTCAATAGAGTATATAAATCTAGGCTTTGGAATTCTTACATGTGTCAAAATTGGTGGCTGAGCGAGTGGGATAATAGTGAAACTGGACATTTGGAGGGGGAACAAAAGCTGTATACGTCTATGAAATCCAGTGCTCATAAAGGATTCCTCCAGTGTTCACTTTGGTCTTTAACTTGGTTTGCTTTCTTGTTTTTTTTCATCAAGTGGAAAACTACATTTGGTAATGCAGTTTTGTTCAAATCAGCAATATATTTTCTTAGTTCCAGCAGTACTTGGCCTCTGAGAGAGAGAAAGAAATCAAATGAGAGTCTTGCTCAGGTCCAGCTGACAGTTACCCAGGAGATATGGCTCAGTGGCAGTAATGATCAGGGGCCCCCTAAACTGTGAAGAGATGAGCTAAAGGGCTGGGCCACAGGCCTGCTGGTGGGAATGTGACGTCTACAAGGTACAGGAAACCCTCCTGAGCTTGCACTTTAGTATGGGCTGCAGGACATTGGACACCTACACTGCTCCACCAGTCAGCAATGACACCCATAACCTTCCTCCTATTCCTCTTTGTCTTGACCAAACTGAGGTCTTTTCCCACCTCCCAGGGAAAGAAGCTTTTAGCACCAGTAGCACATGTTCCGAAATAGACAAATGCAGGAGGAAGAGGAGAAGCACACGCTCTTAGCACTTTGTGCCCCAGGCTCTAATGGCAATGGTGGGGATGGGAACAACTCTAGAAGGGCAAGCCAGCAGACAACATCCAAGGCCAGTACCACGTTTCACTAATGAGACAACATCCAAGGCCAGTACCACATTCCACTAATGAGAAAAGAGTAATGCCACAGGGGCTGAGCTTTAAGTAAAACCCCAGGACCTATCTTCAGGAGCCTGGATCTGAGCCCTAGCTTCATGCCCTTTCCATATATACTGGGGAAGGAAGAGGAAGCTTGCAATCTGGAGGCATCCCCAGGGACTTAGGTCTCTTTGGCTAAACAGAAAGAAGAATCCATGGGAATCATGAGCAGTTCTTGCAAAGTGGATCAGGAGTAAAGAGAAAAAGGAGTCATTCAAAGTGCCATAGCTACTGTAGAGCAGTGAGTTTAACCACGGCCCAAGTCCTTTTCTCTGGTTCTCTGTACCTTATCAGAAGGTGAATTACTTCCAGGGCATTCTCTCTGGACAGTTCAACACCTTTCTCAGGTGAAATGATGACATTGTGTATTACTCTACTCTCTGCCCTTCATCATTTTCCTTCCCCAAGTGTTCCTTTGAGAAAGATTTCTTGATAATATTTCATACTCGTGTCAATAATGACATAATAAAGCCTAAATAACAATCATTTTCTAAATTTCCATTGTGATATACCATTCTGTAGCCTTCAAGGGAGTGAGGCTGAAAAGATTTATTGGGAGATTTTGCCTAATGAAAGTAATAGATGGAATGTAAAACTCCCAGTTGTGCTGATTTCTTTAAAAGGTTGTGAGTTCATGTGGTATGATGTAAACTGCAGGTTTTGTTTTAAAAATCAAAAAGGAAACGCTCAATTTGATTATTTGTAATGGCAGGAGGTATTGTTTTTTTGTGCACTGAATTTCAATATAGTTATTTTTATTTTATCTTGTATTCAAAACAAGTTGCATACAAGGGCTTCAACAGAGAGGCTATAGGTCTAAGCCATGAATCTGCATGTTTTTCTTTGATATATTTTTCTGTGATATAAAACGAGTCTTCATGAGAGGCAAATGGACTTTTTATCAATGGCTGTTGGATACTCAGCCTTTTCTATACATTAAACTGTATGTCTAGAACACTTGCATGTTGTTAACCTGAGACCACAGTGTACTCCATGCTCCTTCTCATTGTTAAAAATTATCTGAGAGCTTTTGAAACTGCCAATGTCCAAATTATATCCCAGACCATTTGCATGACAATCTCAGGTGTGCTCTCAGATTCATCTTAAGGAACATCTCCCCAGGTACCTGTTGCATGTCAGCATCATTTAGATATAGTGAGTGGACTCCTTACTTCCATCCCCTCCTTTCATCTCCCCATATCCTTTATGAGTGGCTCTTTCCCCTTTGACACTTTAGATGGAACTCTTGATCTGAAAATTGCACATAAATCACTCTCTTGTCATTTAGACCTGTTTGGGGTAACAAGTGTCCTGTTTTCTTGACAATAATACTGGCTTTTGATAGAGTTTGTCCCCGGACTTACTTTTTTCAAGTTAGTCAATAAAAATGCTCTCTGCTCTTCTCAGGCTTCACAATTCAATAAAGTTGCATTTTAGACTCTTAACGGGACATGTAGAAGTGGAAACAGGAATAAAAAGAACATAGAGCTTAAGGAGCTCAATTTGAGCTATTTGATGCTTTATTCCAGGGACTGTTATTATACTGATATCCATTTACAGTGCCATCTAATGTCCTCTAGTTAATGTCAGCTTGAATGAGTTCATGATCTCTAGACATTGAGTCCTAGAAAACCCATTTACATTGGCACAGGGCTGTACATGTGGTGCTGAAGACAAATGTGCCTCCAGGCCAGTATGCATCTCCCACCTAGAGCCCAGTTTGCAATTTAGTGTTTGTAATCAGGGCTCTTTTTCATCAATTTTAACACTTTTTTCATGTGCATGTCCAAGAGAACATCCAGGATTGACTCAGTCTTGTCTTTTTAGGCAGGCCCAAGAGAAAGAGCCATGTGCCAGTGACTTATGAAGGCCATGTTCCCAAAAGAAAGGCAGTGGAGTCAAGGAAGCTGGGAAAGAAAGCAAAAAAAAATCCTATGAAGTGTGTGATTTCAGGGAGGATAGCATGTGTTTAGAAGATGCCCTTCATAGGTATAGGACCCCAATCTGGCTGAGCTCCCCTGTGGCTGTTACAGAGTAGATCAGGACATAAAGCAGAGACCCAAGTGCAAACAAGAGACAACAGATGACAGGTCCTGGTAGGGTAGCAACTCAAGGAAGATAGAGGAAAGACCAGACAGAAGCTCCATCAGCTGTTAGAAAAAAATGGTGAAAAGAAGTCACAACATGAGGAGTTACAATCATAGAGAGTTTAAAGAGTAAGTGCATCCCAGGGCCATGGATGTGATCACCACTGTACCTGAAGCTTGAAGGCCAGGAAATCTGCATGCTATTCTCCACTTGCTCAACCATAGCTTTCTTTTGATAATCTTCTGTCTAAGGACAGTTGTGGCATCAATGAGGCCAGGTACTTGAGACCCACGTTTGTTAGCAGCTGAACCTTCAAGAACATCACACTCCATCTTGGAAGGGTTCTTCTTTCCAAGACAAGTATCCAAGGTCAGCTCTGAAAATAAAACCATGGACAACAGGATCCATTATCTGTGACCGTACTCTAATAAACTCTTCTGTACAAGAAGTTCATCAAATCAAAAAAGCAGTCTTAGACAAGGAAGTCCAGGAATGTGATAAAGTCTAGAAAGACTTGGATATTTCTGTTATTGTTGATTTTTATATATCCAGTGATGATAAGCTTGCCAGGAGGCAAAAGTGGTCTCATTTTATAAAAATATTCAAGTGAAATAGGATTGTTAAAAACCAGCAACTCCCAGGTTTATAAGGCAAAGACAAGGAAATTTCTACTGGGTATACTTTGCACTATGGGCAGGAAGGAGAAAATAAATAATCAAGCAAAATCAAAATAGGAGGAGACCACTATTAATGAAAATAAGAGTAAACCTATGAAATGCACAAACCCTGCCTAAGAATGAGATATTTCATATATACTCATTATATATGATACCCACCATGTAGGCATCATGTAGGTATTCATATTTGTCTGAACAAGTATATATATGGGAGAGACATTATATAATTTTTATTCTAGTCACTTGAAAATAGAAAACCTTTAGAAATATGAGAAGAATGAGAGATGTCATGAAGAGCAGATGCCCAGTTAGACAGCAGCAAGAAATTGGTGTGAAGGTATGTGGGAGGTTTCAAACTATCCTTACTCTGAAAATCTGGACTGGAGCTGGTTTCTTGCTCTGGTGTCTGTGGGAGTTGTGCAGGAGACAAAAACCGAGCCACAGGCTGAGTCTTGGCAGAGATTATGGGAAGCCATGAAAAAGCAGAAGGCCAGTGGGAAGAAAAGGTGTTCACCAATGTATGTTATCACGTGTGTCAGGAACGGTGCACTCCTGATGCTTACTGAGCACTTTCAAGGGAGCTGTCCTTGTGCAAGGCAGGTGCTCCTTATCTATCATGACCCTTGCCACCTCCTGCAGTGAGAGTCTCCTCATCTCTCAGATGAGGGCATCACCTGAGGTGAACACAAGAGTCTCCAGGAAGTGATATTGAGAGTGACAGAGAGTAAGATGAACAAGACCCAGCTTCACATCTGAGCCAAGTGGAGCCTCGTGGGACACTGAGGACATGGCCATGGGGACAGATGGATGGAGAGGATGGACTCAGTGCAGAATCATTGGGGAGACCAGTTTGTGTACTTTCTGTGTGAAGATTGCACTTTATTTCAAAGAGGAGGGAAAGAGAAAAATGAACAGGATATGTCAGGACAAAGAGTTGTGGACCCAGGATTTATAGTGGTACTGAACATTGCTGTATATCAGATGAAAAAATTCCTAGAAATCATTTTGTTTTATATTGCCTGAAAGACCTAAGGACTTGATATTACATAGTCAGTGCTTTTTTTTGACAGTTTAATTTACTGAATTGTCACTATGAAAATTATTTTAATTAATGATACCACAAATGTATAAATGTAGATATTATTTATCAGGTCTCTGAGATAAGGGAATTGAGATGTAAATACATACAGAATCCACCTGGCCAAAGGCAGTCCAGGACCTGAGAGCAAGTCTGATACTAAACCCAATCCTGCTCACTTCATCATATCAAAGAATCTCAGATTTCATTCTGACCCTGAGAGAACATGGAGAGGCCCATGGTCTCCTCCATCCATAACACCCTGACAACCAACACTTGGATTCAGGCTACGTCTTCCCCTTTCCTTCCTTACCTTGGAAGCTCATCCGTTGTTGTGCAGAATCAGTATTGGCCGCAAAGCTGTAGTTGGTATAGGAAAGGCTCAGCCTAACTTTGCCGTCACCATAGTCAAAGTGTGGACCCAGTTGTGTCCCCAGACAAGTTCTCCTTTGAGCTCTTGACTCTACATGTGTGTATGATACTTGCACTTGGGGCATGTTGGGGCTCACCTCTCCATTCAAAGGTCCTTAGAGACAGGCCTCCTGGGTGGGAACTGGAAGAGGAAGAGGATTCAGTACCAATCCCTGTTCCCCCTTTTCTAAGCTCTTCCATAGAGACTCTCACTAATCTGCAGTTCCTCCTGAAAGTAGTCCATAAGGTGCTGGCTCTGCTCATGAACAAAGTGTACTCACACTTTAATGTTTTGACATTTGTGTCATGGGCCATAGGACCTCTTTGTATCTGGCAGGTAAAGTTAATGCTTAAGTTTGAAATTATCTCATAATAATTTGAAAAAATAATGAAGGAAGGTTGTTAGTCCTTAACAGGTCAGGATTCAGAACAGTAGGCCCACCTTAACGTTGAAGTCATGCATACATTGGGCCAATGTTCCCACCACACACCAGTTGGGGATTCTAGGGCAGGTTTAGTGACCTTGCTGAGTCTCACTGTCTCAGCTCCTACAAAGAGATAGCACCAGCTACATGAAAGGGTCTGTTGAAGATTTAATGGACTACAGTGTAGAACTCACTTGGCACTCACTAGTCTTTGTGCACAACAGATGCAAGTAAACATGGATTTTTTTTATTTATAGCCTGGTGAATTACTGTTCATCTGAAAAAGAAACTTTAGTTCATTTTACCTAAGCAGAACTGGGATCAGGGAACATCATGATTACATTCCAAAATAGTACCAAAACAAGGACTGGGGGACAAAATTTCTCATAGCTAATTTCACAATAATATATTCAGATATAGTGAAAGACATCAGAGTTTTGTTTTTCCTGCAGGTTGATTTACTGAGGAAAGAATCTTCAGTTTCCAAAGGTTTCTCTCAGGAAAATTTCAGCACTATCTTGAATTAGTAGACAGGAGAACTGATTTTTTTTTTTTTTTTTTGTCTACATACTCCATGAAGCTGCCATTCCATGAGTCCTTACTCAATAAGCAGACATTTCTGGAATTTACAAAGAGGAGAGCTGTTTCAATGTTCCATATAGTGGGTAAGGGCCTTGTCATATACACTAGTGGTTGACATTTTTCATGAGAATCAAACTCTGAGACTAGATACATAGTTGAAACTATGAACTCAGATGAGGAATAACCATTGGCATAGCCCAGTGATGTATAGAGGAAGTGAACTATATCATTTAATTGGAGGAAAGCCACCTCAGAGGAAGCAGAGAATCTGAGTTGGAACCCAGAAATTATAAGATCTCCAAATAATTGGCCAAATGATTTGCTATCACATGTGGCTGTTAAGAGTGGAGGTCAGGTTCAATAAATGCAGTTCACCAGAACACTGTGGAAGAGATGAAAAAAAAAAAAACCCTTTAAAGACATATGTTTTTAGATGCCTGCTGTGTGGATAGGATGACAGACTGTAGTGGTGTCTGTGAGGTGCTCATGATTCCCTCCCTCCTAATTCCACCCTACCTACAAATCTATGGCCTTCAGGCTCAACAAAATCTAGACAGGTAGTAAGAAGAAGGCAAAGCTGGGGATTTCCAGTCCTCTGAATCTTCTCTAAAACAAAATGGGTCTCCTGACCTGCAGGGACATCTATCATCTTAGATGATAGAGATTTTGGAGGTTACTTGGAAGACTAGTTAGATTCACCTGCATTATGTTATGAGTACTCACTGCTGCCAGCAGGGCTGACTGTACTTCTGAGACCTTCTTGTGAGTCAGAAGAATCAGGATGACCAGAGGGTACATAATACTGCTCATCTGGTAGGAGTTCATTCTCTTTCTTCTCCTGCAGTTCACTGTCAGGACAGGTGAGATCAGGAAAAACAGCAGATGAAATCAAGATGGATTAGAATCATAACCATCCCATCTGGTCATGATCCAAAAAACATGGACCCCTCTCTCCAAAAAGGAAGAAGGAAAGCATTCTGCACTGATGCCTATAGCTTGGGTGCCATGGGCATGGAGATGAGAAAGAGAGAGAGAAAAAGAGCCACCAGTACCCAGTGTACTGGGAAGATTACAAGCTGATAAAGAAGGAGGCTTAAGTCCACCTATAGGATACAGTCACAAGAGGGAGCACACAATGAGAAGCATAGCAGGGGTCAACCTTGTGCATAACCAAAGTTGAATTCTACACTCACCTGCTCAGTAAATTAGCCTCAGCATTGTAAAGTGCCAGAGACCTTGTAACTTCTACATCTTTTTCTACCAATATTGTCACAAGACATATTTTTTTTTCCTATCTATTCTTGCTATGACATACATACCAATGACCTTGGACAATAGTCCAGAAAGAAATTGTTCATCTCATTCTTATTTTAGTCCTTAGAAATGAACAAATGACTTTTTAATGGGAAAGAAGTCCCTAAGACTCCTTAGATTGATTCCCTTGGACAGACTCACTCCACAAATACCATACAGAAAATCAAATTACCTGGCTAAAAGGACTATATCATCTTTGGTGGAGTGAACATCATCATGGCAATCAGAAGCCTTTTTTGACATTTGAGTATAGAATCTGCAGCTAATTTTGATCTCAGGATGTGTATTTCAGGACACTCAAACCACATTGTATTACCTTTGCTTATTATCCTGATTATTCACTGTTACCTGGAATCCAGTGACTCTTGTCCTTCATCAGTCTCATCATCATCATATTCTGCAAATTCAGAAATGTATAGAAGCTATTAAATAGCTATATTTTACACATTTCAACACAGTGGCCTACCTGAGCATAAGGACATTAAATTATGTATGCATGAGTTTAGGATGCCCATACAGCATTGTACTGAATGATCTCATATGTTGACTTTAAAGAAATGGTCTGTGTTGATGTGCTAATCCTTCATACACAATGTCATGAGTTGTTTGTATCATTATTATGGCATGCTCTGAGTTCAGTGGGTAGAGTCAAAATGCATTTTAGTCTTCTGATCACTGGATACTTGTCTAGGTTCTTCTGGGTTTCTCTAATATCTCTCTTCCTTCTACAAATCTCATTCCTAGGCTGGTGGTTCTGCACCCCCTCACAATCCTCAAATAGAACCTATTCTCTGTTCCTCATTCCTTTCCATATTGTGAGTTTTGCTCTGATCTCCAAATTGACTTCTGCTATGTACTAGGGCCAATTTCTCTTTGGAATCATACTATAATGAAGCAAATTTCTACCACCTTATTCTACTCATTGTTTTTGGATTCTACTCTTTTAACTGAACCATAATTAAACACTTATGAATTATATTCCTTCTTAAAGTGAGTTTATGAATAATCCTTCATTCAGTAGTTAGAGCTAAAAGTAACACCCTGTTTGATTTATTTTATAGATGATGAAGCAAAAAATCAGGAAGGTATAAGTGAGCCACATCCTTATATGTATAAAAGCCAGTGCACAGGAAGAACTTGAGAGATTGTCATTCCTAGTCCAAGCTCTCTGCACTTTAAGAATCTGCCTCTTGTCCTAGAGCACTAGTAGATGTTGCCTCTTCCTCCAGAGGGCACCCAGCATCAGGGAACACAAAAACAGTAGGAATACTGTGACCTCCAATACAGTACATTTCTCCTTTGTGCTACAGCTACAGCTGTGCTCATCTTGCAACAGCCTCAATTGAGATGTGGAATCCAAGACAGCTGGTGAAATGTTACTGGTAGAGAAGTAGAGTGTTCTGTGAGCCAAGGATTTGGAGCATTTCGGGGTGATCAGGCCTCTACCACCTCACCATACCCAGTGTCCCTCCCCAAAACGTTAGGAAATGTGGAAACCTAGAAAAGAACCAATAAGAAAAAAGAAAAACAGAACTACTTCCTGCTTAGCAGAATAAATGAAATGGATATAGTCAGCACTCTCTGCTTTTCCCTGGACCTGAGATCTCCAGAAGTCACCCTTGCATTCAGATTCACCTGGTATCCATCTGTGCTTCCTCTTCCTCTTGCTCTGATTGTCTTCAGATTCTGCAAATATATTCAGACGATTGCAAAAAAGATAGGCTTTTTAACAAACTGTGCTGGGAGAACTACAAATTCATATGTAGGAGAACAAAACTTAACACCCATCTCTCACCCTGCACAAAACTCAACTCAAAGTCCTAGGAATCAGACCAGAAATCCTGCACATCTGAGAAGAATATGTTGGCCCAGTACTCCAGCATGTCAGCTCAAAAACTGACTTCCTTAAGAAGAATCCTGAAGTGCAAAAAGTAAAATCAAAACTCAATAAATGAGAGCTTGGATTATTGCTCAATGGTTAAGTGCTTGCCTAGCACTGGGTTCGATCTTTAGCTCCACATAAAAATAAATAAAAGTAAAGGTATTGTGGGCTGGGGTTGTGGCTCAGTGGTAGAGTGCTTGCCTCGCATGTGTTAGGCACTGGGTTCTATCCTCAGCACCACATACAAAATACATAAGTAAAGGTTTAAAAATCTTATTTAAAAAAAGTAAAGGTATTGTGTCAATCTACTATCATATGTATATTTTTTAAATCAATAAATGGGATTGTATCAAACTTAAAAGCTCTTCACAGCAAAGGAAACAATCCAGAGCATGGAGAGCATTAAGAGAGAGCCTCCAGAAAGGGAAAAATTCTTGTCTACCTGCTGCTCAGGTTGGACATTAATTTCTAAGATATACAAAGAACTCAAAAATATAACACTAAAAATAACAAATAACCCAATCAATAAATGAGCAAAGGAATTAAACAGACACTTCTCAAAAAAAGAGATACAAATGTTCAACAAATATATGAAGAAATGTTCAACATCACTAGGAATTAGACAAATACAAATTAAAACTACACTGAGATTTCATCCTCCAGTCAGAATGGCAATTGTCAAGAACACAAATAGTAATAAATATTGGCGAGTATGTGGAGAAAAGGGTACAGTCATTCATTGTTGGTCAGACTACATACTGGTGCAAACACTCTGGAAAGCAGTATGGGATTCTTCAAAAAACTAGAATTGGAACCACCTTCTGACCCAGTTATACCGCTCCTCCATATATATACAAAGGAGTTAAAATCAACATGTCACATTGATGCAGCCACATCAGTGTCCATAGCAGCACAATTGACAGCAGCTAAGCTACGGAGCCAACCTAGGTGCCCTTCAGTAGAAGAATGGGTGAAGAAAATGTGGCATATATACACAGTAGAGTATTACTCAGCCATAAGGAAGAATGACTTTATGACATTTGATGGTAAATGGATATACCTGGAGAATATCATGATAAGAAAAATAAGTAAATTCACCAAAACCAAAGGTCATCTGTTTTCTCTGATATGTGGAAGCTAACCCACAATAAGGGGGTGGGGATAAAAAAAGGAATAGAATATCAGTGCAGTACACAAAGGGAAAGAAGGAGAGGGAGGGTGAATAAGAAAAGGAAAACAGTGAAATGAATCTGACATGATTTTCCTGTGTTCATATATGAATCTTACCATCATGTACGTCCACAAGAAGTTTTTTAAAAATAACTATGGCAAAATGACAGAAAGACGAATAGAAGAAAAGGAGCAGAAAGTAGTAGTAAGGGATGGGAAGGATAGGTACTGGAGACTGAATTAGAACCAGATATATTTGACACTTCTAAAATTATGTCAAAATGTACTAACATATAACTAAAAAGAACTAATATAAATCAATCAACCAATAAATGCAATCACAACTAAACCTTACTTATTCTGCATTAGAAACCCAATGCCAATTTAAACACAGTGTGTGATGAGTACCATTGGTGTAGAGAATAGATACCCTGGGAGAAACACTCAAGGAAGTCTCAGCCGTGACTTCAGAAATGGAAGGGTTTCCTGAGCATATTGTCCCAGTCTATCAAATAATAATAATACCTTCTCCCAATTAGAACTATTTTTTATTCCAGTGATCAGGAATAACTTGAAGACTGGCTTCTAGAACACTTTCTTCAAGACTCAAAACTGACTTCATCAGATATGCTGGTGCTTCTTGGTAGATTTGAGATTATATAGTGAGAATAAACTCATGGAATCTATACACATTCCAAGTGAAGAGATTTTGGCCTAAGAAGAGAATAGGATACTTTTTGTTAAAGGAGGCAGAGGTAGCCAGGACCCAAGTCATGCCTTCAGGAATAATTCCAGGCACATTCATGAAGGACCATGCAAATAGTATCTCCAATGACATAGTCAAGAGTACTAACCTATCTAACACACAAAGTACACTCAGTGTTCAGGATCAAAAATTAGCAAGAACTTTGTAGGATAGATCAGCTGGCCCAGTTTAGAAGGCAGTACTCATGCAAACCCCTGCTACCCACATGCGTAAATGGTCCCTGTGAATCTAGTATAATCTCTGCAGTCTCCCCATTTTGCTTAGTCCTGTGTTCACCACCCTGAATTTCTCATTGAACACCCAAAAATATGATGGTTGGAGTACAGTTTTCTTTCTAATGGAGTACTCATGAGCTGCATCCAGAGGAGAGGAGACTTGATGCTCACCCAACAGGTCAGCACTAGAGCAGGGAGGCTGGTGGATGTCAGCCAGTTCACAGTGACTGCAGGAAGTCTTATTGCCCTCATCCAATGAGTCCTGCAGGATTTCATTCACTTCCTCCTGTTCTCTCTGCTCAGCCTAGTAGGATAAAGACTATGATTAAACAAGAAGGATTAGATGCAAGAGTCTCAGGGGTTCCTGACAGAGACCTCAAGGAATGGTCACAGAAGGTCAGGGGTACTCCCTTTAAAGGGAAAAAGAAAATGACTCTTCTAGAATGAGGGCAGAGTATAGCTCAGGCATTTCTTCTCCTTCATAGCATGAGACAAGAGGAGAAGTTTATTACATTATCTGGACAATCAGCTGAGGAGGAAGGTGTCTCAACTTTCTTTGTTTGGTACAACCATGACCCACAGCACACAGAGAACAGAAGTTCAAACTTTTTGGTATGTGTTGACCTTTACATATATATCAGACAGTTAATGCTTCAGAGACATTGTAGAGTTCAAAACATCTAATGCAATTCAAGACAAATATATATATTATATATAAACACATAGATAGATAGATAGATATGTATCTCCACCCATTATCCAGTATCATGGCTATGGAATGCCTGCCAACAAATTAAGGTCAACCATAAAGAAGACAGATATACATGTCATCTTCCATCTTCCATTGATGAATACCCTGTATATGTCTCATCCTCAGTTGATCCATAGGTAGGTTCTGTGAGTTAAAAAGTCTTCAGTGAAGCTGATTACTTCTACTTGAACACAGACCAGCACCAAAGGACAATGGACACCTTGTTAAAAGATGGATTTCTTCATTGGTTGAGGAATGTAGTCATACCAGCAGTGTTTGTTTGCTTTTGCATGTGAAATGTGTGGATACTTTGGACCTCTCGGTTTGCTCCTGGGGGACCCTCATCATATTTTACCCATCCTCTCCTAGACTTTAATATTCATTATTACCTGGGAGCCAGTGATTCCTGCTTTTTTCCATTATCCTCATCTTCACAATTCTCTGAAATCAAATTCACAAATGTCCAGTCAGGCATTGGGTAGTTCTACATCACTCATTACAAACACTGGAGGCTCTGAGTATGGAGACACAAATATCAATGTGGGACCTTGGGAAGGGCATGAAGTTGTTCTCTGGATGCAGCTCATGAGGACTCCATTGAAACTACTTCAGTTCTACCAGCCATATACTGGGGTCCACTGCAATTCATGATAGGACTAACCAGATTGCAGAGGTACCAGGAAGACAGTAGTTGGGAAGGTCACAATCCAAGGCACAGGCTGACTAAAACCTGAGAATAAATTGCAGGGCTGTGGAAGGAATCCTGTCCTTCCACAACTCAGCCACACATCAACAGGGCTCAAATAATAACAGGAATAAATCAGAAAGAAATACGGTCTTAGACTTAAGCAGAACAATCAAGAGAAACTGAGACACTGAAGTAGAAAAAGTAAAAACAGTAAAGGAGATTTTATTCAGTGACATCTATAGCTACAGCATACACACAACAGAGCCTGGAAGCTACCAGGAGGAGAATGGATCTGCCCATAGCAGAGCCCAGGTCCTCCTCCTCCTCCTCCTTCATTTGTCCACAATCTGCTGCTACCCTGCAGCCTCCTCCTTCTGACTCCCCTGGAAAGGAACCTCCCAGACAACAGGGGCAGAGCACCTTCCAGGCACAGCCAGTCTAGCTGAGGCTTCTGGAACCTACTGGGTGGCAGACAGCTTGCCTACACAGATCATTCTAAATGCTATGGTGAATACTGTACAACCCTAGGTGGCTACGCATCAGCCCAAAGATCAGAATTCCTTGGCTTTACACAAAGTCATCATGGTGGGCAGTGGTGGTGTGGGTAAGTCTGCTGGGACCCTACAGTTCGTGTATGATGAGTTGTCTGTTTGTTTTAATTTTTTTTAGTTGTTAATGGACCTTTATTTTATTTATTTGTATGTGGTGCTGAGAATCGAACCCAGTGCTTTGTACATGCCAGGCAAGTGCTCTGCCACTGAGCCACCGCCCCAGCCCCATGTATGCTGAGTTTGTGAGGACTGTGAACCTACCAAAGCAGACAACTACAGGAGGAAGGTGTGCTGGATGGGAAGGAAGTACACATTCACAACTCAGACCAGCTGGACAGGAGGACCAAGCTGCAATTGGAGACAACTACTTGTGTATTGGGGAAGGGTTCCTCTGTACCTTCTTTATTACAGAAATGGAATACATGGCAGTCACTGCTGGCTTCAAGGAGGAGATTTGAAGAGTAAAAGAAGATGAGAATGTTCTATTTCTACTGGTTGGTAACCCATCAGATTTGGAAGATAAAAAGGCAGGTGTCTATAGAAAAGGCAAAAAAAAGCGCTAGCTAGTGAAGGGATAAGTATGTGGAAACTTCTGCTAAAATATGAGCTAATGTTGATAATGTCAAAGATGTGTACAGAGCCAGGCACGGTGGCACACACCTGTAATCCCAGCAGCTCAGGAGGCTGAGGCAAGAGGATCTTGATTTCAAAGCCAGCCTCAGCAAAAAGCGAGGCACTAAGCAACTCAGTGAGACCCTGTCTCACAATAAAATAAAATAGGGCCAGGGATGTGGCTCAGGGGCTAATAAGTACCCCTGAGTTCAATCCCCAGTGCTAAAAAAAAAAAAAAAATGTATACAGGCATTTGGGTAACAGATGTATAGTTAGTTATCAAAAATAGGCTTTTTAGGAATTTTTGTCTTTAGATATTACATCTAGCTTGTCTCATTAGATAGTTTTCCTTAGAAGGTTTGGGATGTACAAATTTCTTACTACTCATAAGCAATGCCATGCATGGAATTAAAGTGATCAATGTCATACTAGCTAGCAGGCCCAGCAGACTCTGGGTGTGCTCTGTGCAGCCATTAAACCAGGAATCCTAACCACAAACATTGTGGTTTTGCTTTGAGACCTTTGCTCTCCTGGGTGCTGAGGTGCTGCAAAGCCAAATGACAAAGATTCATCTCATTTCTTAGGCTGATGCTACCACCTGATTTGATTCATATATTTGCAATTTGAGCCATTTAAAGAACAATTAATTTTGTTTAAATGAAACACATACACACAGTCTACTCACTAGGGAGGTAAACTGAGAAGATCCAATCTAGGAGACCTTGTGTTTGCACATGACTTCTCAGACACAACACCAAGGCATAATCCATGAGAGAAAGAGCTGGGAATTTGCATTTTGTTAGAATCTACCTCTGCTCTGTGAAAGACACTTAGTAAAGTTAAAAGGTGAGCCACATATGGGAAGATAAGATTTTCAAGGTACACAGCTAATGATACACAAAGACATGATGCTTTGAGGTTCTCAGTGAGGGAGGGATGAGTAGGTGGATGACAGTGGAGTTTTAGTGAAACTGCACGTGGAAGATATATGCCATTACACATTTTCCAAAGTCCACAGAATGTACAAATTAGAGTAAATTCCAATGTAATCTGTTGTCTTTAGTTAATAATTCATTACTCTTTTCTTTTCAGTTGTGACAAACACAAAATCTCAGCCTGGTTTCCTCTATGGAAGTTGTAGGAAGTGTAAAGTATACCATTCCTATCATCAGATGGTACAACCAAGCTCCAAAGACCAAGGGTCTATACCTCTTTTTTGAAATACATTCATAAACATTCCTTTCCCACATATGATAGTCCAACTACTATTGGATCCTTTTTTAGAGATCTGGAGACAAATTTAGGAGAGATTAAATGATCAATGACGAGTTAGTAAGGAAAGAATTCAGGCTGGGGAATGGGACCCTCCCACTCCTACTCCAGCTTGATTTCAGTCTAACATGGTCACTGTTATCATATCCCTGTCACATCCCAACATTAGGTAGATGCTGCCTCCTCATCCAGAGGCCACATTCTGTCAGGGAGAAAACATAGTTGCACTGCTATGACATTTATTTTTGTACCAGCTTTTGTGTTCCCACACAGGCAGCCCTGATGTTCTCATACCCTAATTTTGGGACATGGAAAGCAAAGACCTGATCAAAAGATGACTTTGAGAGTGGAGCATTCCTTGATCCAGGGACCTTGGAGCAGTTCAGTGTAATTAGGGCCTCTGGCAACATTACCTGGGCTGAGCTTGCAGATAAGACAGTCTGCCAGTCTGCACCCTTCAGCCAATAGGTCTTGAAGATGGTATCCCTTAGGACAGTCAGAGCCTTTCTGAGTGATGTGGTCTTTCAGAAAATTCTTGATTAGAGATGAAATCTCTCTTCCCTGATGTAGCTTTTTTCTTAAGTGGGAAAGCTCCCAGGTTTGCTCTTGGATTTTAATGTTGGATTCTCTGAAGTAGAATAGAAATTTAAGAAATTTAAATGGAAATTTAAGCCTTCAGAATTACACAATAGATTATATGGCCTTTGACAGAGATTGTGGTGAGAACATGCCCATGGAATTATCTAAGCAGAATTCCCTTAGCCCATAGAAAAAGAAAAATAATAAGGCCAAACAAAGGCTCTGTATCAGAAAGTGCTCTGTAAGGTCCCTAGACATCGCCTCATCTTCATAGACTCTTCCCTATTCAGAGTCAATTATCATACTGAATCTCCTTTGGAAAGATGCCCCTTCACTTCCTCATTTGACCAAGGACATTTCTATGTGGACATTGACATAGTGCATTGTGCCTGGATAGTATGTAAGCCACACGCATCAATGTGTCCTGATTCACCCAGCTGGGATTAACAGCAACAGTGAAAGGAAAAGGAACTGACTGGCTCTAAAACTACAGATGAGGCATTTTTTATGAACAATCATAGTCCATCTTTTACCATATTATGTGGTTCCAAATTGTTTTATAAATATTTGTGAACATGCCTTCTGTGTGACTTTCTGCCCTTCTTCTTAAAGGTAGGTCTTAACTCCCCCAACTGAGATGCCCCACTTTAGAGTCTCACACATCTTCCCACCTACCTGCACTGCACAGCCCCCTTACCTCAACTTCTTGGCTAGCATCAGCCTCTCTAGCAGCTTCCCCTCCTTGTGCTGCAACTTCTCCCCCAGCACAGACTTGATGACATACTTCTGCTTGCCACACTCTGAAAAAAGACAAATGAGCCTGCCTCAGTGGACAGCTGGACATGCTTCTGTGGGCACTTCCTTCAGAGGAGGAGGCAGGTCCACCCAAGATCAAGAGTAACTTCAGTGCCAGAGTCTACACAGGGCCTCCATATTTTGAAATCTCCCCAAATACATGGTATTTGATAACTCCTCATTTTATAGATGAAGAAAGAGAAGTTCAAGGATGCTTTATGGGAGGGTAATTCAGCTGTATTTGGCAGTCATGCTCACATCTGACTCTAAATCCTGGCCCACTATAATCAGCAAAGCTGCAGCCTTTTAAGTCAAACCCTTAGCCTCACATGAACTACTGATTTCCTGCAGACTCAGGAAGGACCCTAGAACTACAAGGGTGAAAGCCCTGGTGCTCAGAATTTTCAAGACTAAATCAGCATCTTGGAGATTAGAAGTATTGCATGTGGATGCACTTATATGAAGAATAATGTTTAAGACCTAAAAACCTGAAAGAAATTTACCCAATAGTAGTAATGTTTGTGTTAAATGAGACATAACAGAACAATGAACTTCCACTATTTACTCTGTGCCAGGCAGTGATTGGGGTAAAACCTTTATGAGAATTAACTCATACGTACTTTAAAACTCATAGCAGGTACTGTTAAAAACCATGTGAATGGAGTAGGAACCTGAGGACAGAGAAGACAGAATACCTGGATTAAAGCCCAGGACAATGGCCCATAAACCTACACATTGTTACTTCAACAGGGTCTTGGGGAATATCTTTCTTCTAATTATTTTCCTACAATTATATTGTGATTCAAAAGAATTATGTTAATAAAATACATTTTACTGTTTCCCAAACCTCATTCCCTGACTTCCTTAATAGGCTTCAATTTTTACTTTTTTTCTGTGATCATTTTTCATTAAAAGAAAATTTACAGCAATTAATTGGAAAATTATGCAAAAATGGCAAATTTGGGCTCAGAAATGGCATGATTCCTTCTAACCATGGTGATTAGATCACACCCGTTTCTCAGATTCTTGAGTTCCAACACACCGCCTCAAAGAGCAGGCCAAGGGCTCCCTTGCCAGGCTGGCTGTGGAAGGGGAGGTCCTGGCCTGCAGAGCAGCTTGGGTTTTTACTGGGGCTGATGATCTCCTCCAACAACCCTCATTCTCACTTTGGCCTTACATCACATAATTAAAATCCTAGAGGTCGTTCTGTGCCTGTGGCCAATCTGTTGGGCAGGCACAAAAGGCTTATAGTTAGGCTCCTTCTAAAAGGCTTCCAGAGGGCTGGTTTTAGTGTGTAGTCAATTGCATAAGCACCCTGAAGCACCTGTGTACTCAAGGTCATAAACATTTGCCTGTGGGTGTGTGCTCATTTATGTGAACTGTTGGCAGTGCGCCTTTGTTGTTTGACCTGCATGTATTAAAAGGCCTGTAGAAGGATTCAGGCTGAAATGGGGCTATACCTGAAAGCTGGGATCCGTGTGCCAGGTAATGATCTAACAGAATTAGAAGTTTAGAGATGTCATGGAATGTGGGGAGCCCCTGCCTTCCAGGCTGATCCATCAGGACCCTGATCTCTTCAGAAGGTCACCACAAATGAGGAGTCTCTACTCATAAAGCAGTCAACAGTTGTTTACTCTCATACCAATGCCACTGTACTCTTTTCTGTAGCACCCCACAGGAACCCTACTGCTCAATGTTCATTCTTGAACATGTGGAAAATCTTTAATATAGAAATAGTTTCCCCAAAAGTTATATTTTCTTCAGGGCTACCCAGAAGTAACCTTATCATTTCCTCAAGATCAAAGTCGATATTAAGACTTTTCCTCAAGTCAAAAAGTGAAACTGTCATGATATTCTCTGAATAATCATCCATGATTGCTAAATCTGTTAAGTATAAAACAAAGACCACTGTATTAACACTAAGAAAGTACATTGTTAGGTCTTTAAATTTTTATCTCCTTTTTTCAATATTATCATCATCACATTCCATTTTTTTGTTGGTTTCCTGTTTCTCACTGGGCAGTTTTCAGTGTTTCATTAAACCTGAGTCAAGTTTGACATCCCTACCTCTTTACCTCCTCTATGGTTGCTTTGCTTTGGTTTCTGAAAATAATAAGACTACATTTAATATTTGTTAGCTTTGGATTTCATTCTAGCCTCTCAAGCTTTTTCTGAGATCATTGTGATTAAAGAATTCATATATATAACCTTGAGTACACATAAAGGGCATGCATTTGGGGAAGACCTGTAAATGTGATGCTATTTTTTTTTCAGTCACTTCACTCACATATCAAGCAATGCAGAGACCATGAAGTATTTTATAAACATTTCTCGAAAAATCAGTGTGGCCCTTCTCATCTTTCCATTACTCTGTGTAATAATACCGGTGCTAAGATTTATCTAAGACTCTAAAGGAATTCCTGCCTTTCATTAGAAAAGTTACTATTGGGGCCGGGGTTGTGGCGCAGTGGCAGCGTGCTCGCCTAGCACGCGGGAGGCACTGGGTTCGATCCTCAGCACCACATAAAAATAAAATAAAGATATTCTGTCCACCTACAACTAAAAAATAAATATAAAAAAAAAAATTTAAAAAGAAAAGTTACTATGGTCCAGGAAAATGCAGGATAAATTTGGTAGAGAGTGATTATAGATCATAGACTACATATTTAGTGTCATTGGGTCCCAGGTTTTGCTGTACTCCATTTTTGAAGACATAATGCTTACTATGAGCCAGCTCACTTGCTGTTTCAGAAGCCTCAATTCCTTTTCTTCACTACCATCTAGCCATAGTACAAATTCTTCCTCCACTTGCATCTCATAACCTGGGATGAGTTACCATTCTTGGCCCTAGAGTTATAGCCATTTTTCTTGCTTATTTAAGTATAGGAGGGACCATGTCTCATCCAGAAGACAGGTGATCCACAAATTTCACCACTATTTCTAGTTGCCTATCTTGAGTCACTTGTGAGGTTGCACATCTTTTGTGGAATGATTATTTATTTAAATATGTTTTCTGCACCTCATCCATTATTACCTATTTTTCATATTTTTCTCACCAAAATCAGTCATTTTATTTGGGAATCAGCCATGCTCATGGATGCTTTCTCAGTGTGTGACGTTTGTTTATCTGAGTGTGGTCTCCTTTATATCCACCTTCTGACAGAGATAGGTAACATGCAGGACCCTGGAAAAAAGCTTCTTATGTGATGCTTTCTATATGAGGGCCACGTGCAAGTACAGGATCATAGGCAAAAGGGTTGAGAGCCCTGTCTCCCTTAAAGAGATCCTACCTGGCCACAACGTTACCAAAATACTCCACTTGCCTTTGCTACAGCATCACTGATTTCTCTTTTCCCAGGGAAGATCTGCACACCCAGGTTCAAGAGTCCATGCTAGCCGCAAGCATGGAAGCTGAATCTCAGAAAGCCCACACCAGCACTGTGGGATTCCTTACTTTCCTCTCATTTTCTGTTCATGAGGAAATGTTGACATGAATATGAGGTGTGAAATTTCTGGGCAACATTCAAAAGCATGGCAGGCCAGGTTTGGAGCACATTTCTCACTTCATGAGAGAGATGAGTATCAGTAGTTGCACAACACACTGTCCAAGGCAACTTTAATATTAGTCTTGGAAAAGGACCCCAGAGAGAAGAGCTAATCTCCTCATTTGAAACATGTCTTAAAACATGGTTAACAAAGACAAAGTGGACTTTTTCTATAGCACACCCTCACAGGGAGTGGACCTGTGTGCAGGGGCCACTGTGGAGGCCATCCCAAGTCTGAGTCACAAATGTCTATCCTGGGCAGCTTCACAAGAACTTGGGGCACATTTTTGTTTAAGGAAGTGTACATAACCTTAAGCCATAATTCATGTATCCATAATAAAGAAGTCCTCAAATAAATACAGATGGCTTAAACTTTCTGCATTGTGTGGTTAATTTAATTTTCATGTTTTTAAACAGGAAGATGTAGGGACTTTCTATAAAGTACTTTCTTGGGTCCTGAAAATTGTTCTAGCAGTTTTAATGTCTAACATTTCTAGTTGGCCATCTTACTGCTTCTGTCCCTGGCATTGCATTGGCTTGGGTCCTACTTGGGGTGGAGCCACTTGATCTCCTTGTAAGGACCTCTTGATGACCACACACAATCCCTGGTGTTCCTTCTGCTTTCATCTGGTACTACTTGTTTTCTTTCCTTGGTAGGGCCACATGGGCACCAGTGTGCTGACTGATATGTATCACAAAGAATAGTTGAATTCTCTTCTTCTCCAGGCTCAGAGGATTTCTCCCTAACACCCCAGTTGAATCAGAGTCTCCATGTTGCCCAGTAAATATAGCCTCTTTTCCGTCTGGGATCTAAAACAACCCTGTCTTGTTGGAGGCCAGCTGGAGAATGAGGACACCAAGTGTGGGGGCTTCAGGTGCTGGTAACTGAACTTGAGTGAGGTCAACACTTAGGCCCACATGCAGCTGGGCTCAGCAACCCCTTCCTGTGTAGCTCCTGGGGTGGATGGGAAGAGAGGACCACAACTCAACTCCACTGGATCTTAGTCTTCAGGAAAGAAGGCAGAGGAAGAGACAGACCTCAATCTATGGCCAGAGCCCAACTCCCCTCCTGGGATAGTTAGAAAGGACAGGGAAGACAAAATGAACCAGAGAGCAGGGAGCTCCAACAACCTAGGCTGAATTTACTTTTAGAACAACATGCCTCAATTATTCCAGAGCCAAGGCAAAAACAAACAACAACAAAAAAAACCCTCCCACTTAACATTATCACACATACCCGCAAATGCTCCAGAAGACCTACACCCAGATGTATTAGGGCTGGACCATCTGTCCAAAAAATAGTGAAAAGGCATGACCCCAGTCTGTATAACTCAAAGACCTGGAACTCAAGAAGCAAAACCTTACTTGATGGTTTTCCTGCTAAGAAATCTGAGGTACTAGAGACCAAGACTGCCCACTAAAAATATAAGAGCTGCAGCTGGGAGTGCCATGGTGTCCAGAAGTAAATATGGATGGGTGAAGTTGAAGTTCATGATGCACTCTCTGCAACTCAGTGTATCTAACAGGATTCCATTTCACGTGTAATTGACATAGAACCTTCCCCATGAGTGGTTTCACACACCTTGACCCTCCACAGTTGTGGAATCTATGAATTTTGCACTCATGGCACACCTTGATTGGATTGGCCACAGTTCAAGTTCTCAAGAGCCATGTGAAGCCAGTGGCTTCCGTATTGGGCAGTATAGCTCCCCAGACCTCTGCAAAATCATCTGTAAAGCCCATTGTTCTCACATTAGGCTTCCTGGTCAAGGACCTTCTGTCTCTTTTGCTACTACTGACCTCCGTGTTGTAAAGAGAAGGTGGCCACAAATCATTCATAAATAGTTGAGCATAGTTAGATTACAACAGACACGCATTACAAAAGCAGGTGGTGGGGTAGATTTGGCTTGCAGGATGTAGCTAGCCACCCCTGGCCTGTGGTGTAAACCAGCACAATCTAACATGCAGCTCTAAGAACATCAGCAGTATAGAATTAAATGTGTTTCATTTTCATCCTCCCAGCTTCTGTAACTGACCAGTCTGTGTCATGGATTGAACTGTGTTATGGATTGAACTGTGTCCACCCAAAGTTTACATGATGATTCTTTGTCCCACCCTGCCATGGTGTCCAGAGGCAGGGCCGTTGTCAGTAATTAGGTCACAAGGTGGAGCCCTAGTGATAGGCCTAGTGCCCTCTGGAGAAAAGACCTCAGAGAAGTTATCCTCCTCTCGGGAGAATAACTCAGTCTCAGGAGAATGCACTAACCCGGATTCTCAGTGTCCTGGCTGAGAAGGAAATGTCTGCTGTTCAAGCACCCAGCGGAGCTGACCTGCAGATGCACTGCTGTGAAACGCTTTATATAAGGCCAGTCTTTAAATATCTCACTGAAACCCAAAACTTACATTATTTTTATTTTTTAAAAAAATTTTTAAAACAAACTCTTCAAAAATCTTTAGTCTTTTTATTCCAAACATGTTTTTGCCTAATAGCAAAAAGAAAAAGGAAAAATCACTTATTTTGACTTGTTAATTAATGATAATATCTAAAATAAATGTCAATGAAAAAGCCCCTGGGGGCTGGCACCCAAAATTGCCAATGAGCCCTTCAAGCACAGATTCTCTGCTTCTATTACCCTAACTTTGTCCTTTGATTTACTCTACTTTCTTTTCTTCTGCTTCACTTCCTGTGAACCTAAGTCTGGAAATGTGTGCCCTCCTGCCCAGTGTGCTGGACTCATATAGTAAGCACATTGCACCAACGGATCCCAGCTTCTGGGCAGGAGCCTCTGCACACTCTTTCGTCAACCTCAGGGGAAGATACAGCTTGTTTTTCCCCTCTGAACTTTTAGCCTTCCTTTATATTAGGGACATTTGTCTAACACAACGATTATGTTTCTTTCATGTTATTCTTTGTACTTTGGTGCTAAATTGCTTGTAGTTAATTTTGAAGGACTGATATGTTGCTTTTTATTTGTATTTCTTCTAATAAATACCTTGCTTTAATATTTTTCTCGTGCTAATACTTAACACATTGTAAATGCAAACTAGATCAATGCTCCACTTCTGCTTATAAATTTCAGTTCATCTTTTTGTTGTCCTGCCCCCTTTCTTTATAGCACTCTTCTCTCCCTTCCCAAATCATTTTCTGTAGAGACAAGAAAGAGTCCAGATCCCTGTCTTTCCTTTGTATTCAGAAAGGAAACTTCCCTGCCAGGCTCCCTGGGAACCAGCCAGAAAGAAGACAAGCAGCTGAGCAGTGTCATTGCAATGGCTCCTTCTGGTCTGCATGGTGAATCTTACCAAAAGCAAGTATTTTCAACTCACTTTCACCATTTCCAGCTCAAAGCTGTGGGCTGTGCAGTTCACCTACTTTCTTACACTATTTCATAGGACTTTTTTTTTTTTTAATATTTTTTTATTTGTTGATGAACACAATGTCTTTATTTTATTGCTTTGTATGTGGTGCTGAGGATCGAACCCAGGGCCTCACGCATGCGAGGCAAGCACTCTACCACTGAGCTACAATCCCAGCCCCTTCATAGGACTTTTGATAAGCTGTAAAATGATATGTGTCGACAGCTTAGCAACTTAAAAAATTAAAGCAAGGAAAATAAATATTGTTTTTTCTTTGAATATGTCAATAGGGAACATAGTTCAGTGTTTTAAACCTCATTTTGATAGAAATGCCCAATTTATCCAACATAGGTATCACTTTCCTTCTGTATGGAGGTCTAAATTCCAAGTTCCCACATGCTCTTGAATGCACTAATTCACATATTTTAAGGAATCACTCCTTGATTCAAGTTTAAAAATAAACTCCTCCCAAAATGTCTTCTGTGTCCCTGTACCTTAAGCCACTCAACATGAACAAGTTCCCTTGTGGCCAGACATGCCAGTGTGCATGTTCACCACGTTCTCTTTCTGGGGCCAGATCTTTCCTTGATGTGCACTGCTCCTAAAGCCATGGTAACTGTGATGACCCGGAAACATACAAAGCATCATTTCAGTATATTTGACCTGCTTCTGCCCAGGGAGGTCAAGGCTGCAGAGACTTGGACACTGGAAAGACCCTAAAGACCCTGAATAAACCTGGTCACATCCTCTTTGTTTTACAATGAAATTGAGGCCAGGAAGTCTGGTCAGCTACTCCAGTTTACATGACACTTATTCTCTTAACAGGGCACAGCGGCTCACATTGTAGGGACAGATCTCAACTCTTTGCTTAATAGCACATAACCAATATACCACCCACAGCTCATCCTGTCCTTTTTACAAAAAAAAAATATTTTAAAAAATTCCCCTTATTGTATTCACAAAACATTCTCTTTAAGTCCTGTGAGCAGTTTAATTGACCTGATAGATATTTTGGAAACTCTGCTTCAAATTCTCCAGTGAGTTGCAGAATTGTTTAAAATAAATTATCATTTCACTGCATTGAGGTGAAAGCATCAAATGTAAAGTTTCTGCTCTTCAGAATCCACTCAAGTTTTCTTTAAGTTCTCACTTGTGAGCAAGTGTTGTAAATGTTTCATGGGTCCATTCAAAAGAGGTATTTTCTATTTCAGAAACTTAATTGCACATACATCTAAAATTCAGCATTTTTCCAAGTAACTCAATAATGAATAAAAAACTCAGTATCCTCAGTTATTGATTCATTCCTGTGGATTCTAAAGGAAATGGGTTTAAGGTACAGGAGGGGGTCAACAATCCTGAGGCTGTGGCTTCTCAAGAGTGTGGTTGGCCCTCATGCAGCTGTCACTCATTGCCAGGCACCGGAAGAAGTGTTCCATGGGGATGGTGAGCATCCTCACAGCAACCCCTGGAGGAAGCTGCTGTCAACTTTGACTTGTGTCCTCCCAACTTCTGTGTGTGGAAGTCCTTAACCTGTGGTCCTTCTTGATGTGACTGGCTATAGGTTGCTGCAGGTCCAGTGTCAGAGGTTAAGAGGAGACCACACTGGAGTGGGGGGACCTGAATCCCATACCTGGGAGTGCTTGCAGAGCAGGGAAATCTGGATCAAGTTGTGCTCACCAGAAGAATGCCAGGTGAACATAAGAAAGGCAGGGATGATGGGTCTACAAGCCAGGAGCACTGAAGACTGTCAGCAAACCAGCAGAAGCTAGAGTGTGCCCTGGAGAGGGTTCTGCCATTAGCCTCAGAAGGTCCTTGCTGACACCCTGATCATAGGCTTCAGCTCCTGGAGCTGTGAGACACTAATTTTCCTTTGAGATACCCAGCTTGTGGTACTTTGCTACAGTGCCCATCATTACCCCGTTTTGACAAATGAAATGAGGCCTGACTTCACTGTGTGACTTGCCCAACATCTCTGCAAGTCAAGGGAGGTGCCCAGCTCCAGAACATGAGCCCTGTCACCACACAATGTGCCATTGTCATCCAAAGCACTGTGGACTCTCTGAGGGCTGCCTTCAGGGGCAGGACCCAGGGACACGGGGTAGGGGCTGGTGACCCTGCAGCTTGGGAAGCCACACATGGGTCCTGCTTTGTGGAGCACCGTGCAGCAGCATGATCAAGGATGCCAGGTTCACACCAAGTTTTGCTTCATATGCCTTGATGCTATCTGATGTGACAGAGAACCAACTATTGCATATGTGTTTTATTATAATTGCACCTGTCATCAATAAAAACCTCCCTGTCTAATCCGATGTCTAATTGCATCTTAAATTACACTTCTCATGTTGAACTTCCTCCCTCTCTTTCTTTTTGTTTGCCTCTGCCCCTTACATCCTTATTCATCTCCTATTCTTGGGATGTGCTAAACATTTTTAGGTGAGCAAGGTATATTTTGCTTTCAGCCCTGATTCCTGACCTCCTGGTGCACCTGATCTTCCTCTTAGGATGAAGATGATGGACCATTGCATAGCACCCCTGCAGGCTCTGGAAGGTCCAGGTCTCCAACTAAACCAAAGACCATTACACTGAGGAAGAGAAGGCTGGGCCATTGTGTCCCCATAGGACAAAGCTCCCAGGGAGAACTGGCTGCTGGTGTTTTCATTTGATGCTGACCTCTAGTCCCAACCAGAGGCCACACTGAGTGAGGGACATGGATGTTCAGCCACTTCTTGAGGTCAGCTTCCTGGCTGTAGTGCTGGGAGACAAGCACCAGAGGCTTAAATGGACCCTATGTGAGGCCTGCTGCTTGTACCTGTGGCCTGGACCCTGGGCAGTTATTCATTTGGAGAAAAGGTTTTTGCAAGTGAAACTAAGATGAAGGTTTTGAGATGAGGAGGTGATCCTGGATTATCAGGGTGGGCCCTAAATTAGTTGTAGGAATCCTGAGGGAAACAGACACTCAGAGAAAGGAAAGGCAGAGAGGCTGGGAATGCTGGCCTGGAAGGTGAGAGATGCCACCACAGCCTGGATAGAATAGCCACCAGGAGGTGGCAGGGACAAGGACTGGTCCCCCACCCCTGGGCCCTATGAGGAAGTGCCCCCAACACCTTAACCTTGTTGTGAGGGACCATCTGCTGCTTTAACCACTGTGTAGCTACTGGTCACAGTCACCTTGAGGAACAAGAACAACTAACACATGTCTTTCCCACTAGTGATTATTGGATGATCTTCCCAAAATATGATTTGTGGTACACGGGGCTCCTCCAGGGCCATCAGCTCCTCTACCCCTCCTGTGGGACATTTTCCCAGCTCTAAGCTACTTTTGCTTCTGTACCACATCTGCACTTTGCCCTGTGGGGAGCTTGTGGGCCAAGCCTCTTCCAGAGTGGAGAGAGAGCCAAAGCTTCTCTCGTCCTGCCCTGGCCTCAGGCTAGAGGATGGAAGCCAAGTCTACAGCCTTGGAGAGTGCGGGACCCTGACCCAGCTCTCACTGTGGGGCCAATCTCTTGGGCCAGGACAGAGACTGCACCCCATCTGCCTCCTCCCCTTTCCGCCCCACTCCTCTGTGGGTTTCTTTCTTCCAGGGAAGACATTGCACACAGATCTTTATCACAGGTGTTCTTTGGGGGAAAGGGAGAGGTCAACACAGGTCTAGCAGATTGTCAATCATCATTTTTAACAGTGACATGTCATTTGTTTTCGTATGCATTTTAGTTGATATGTGGGAAGTTTTATAGAAAGAACCCAAGGTAGAATATTTAATAATGTCTAACTCCTTAAGGTTGCAAGGTCACAGTAAGTGATGATCAGCCAAGGAGACTGGAGT
Source organism: Geosciurus inauris (assembly GCA_004024805.1). Taxonomy (NCBI): domain Eukaryota; kingdom Metazoa; phylum Chordata; class Mammalia; order Rodentia; family Sciuridae; genus Geosciurus; species Geosciurus inauris. The sequence goes on along the minus strand of PVHX01014688.1, from coordinate 4,438 downwards.
GAGAGCAGGTGATGGTGCTCATAGCACCCCAGCTACTCAAGTCTGGGAGCTGCTCTGCTGCTCCATATCTGTAAGGTGCCAAAATCCCACTGGTGCCTGCTGCTGAGGAACTCAGGGTTATATCTGGTTCATCCCACCCCTACCTGGTTTTTAGAAAGGGTATGCACTCGAATCAAAGCTATATTATCTGCAGTTTCTCAAAACAATCCAAGGGAGCCTTGCCCTTGAGGTTGTGAACTTTTCTCACTTGTTGATCAGAACAGGAACATACACAGCACTCTGGCTTTCCTGCTGTAGCAAGTTGCCAGCTTGTCTTTGACAAGGCATGGCAGAAAACACTGGAAGCAAAGGGTTCAGTCCTCAGCTCCTAACATCCAGCCACTTTCTGATTTATAAATGGATTCTTTTTCACTTTTAATTTGTCTTTGGTGAAATTGAATTTTTACCTGGATAACACATGCTTTAATGGAGCTTTTCACCTACAAAAATTTGCACCCACAATTGGAGCCTCTGTTTGTCTTGCCAGAGACCTGGTGAAGCTGTCCTGGGCTGCCCCTGAGCAGCAGGGCCCTCCTGGGTCCAACTGGGTCTCCTGGGCCTTCCCACTCACTTGGCCCTGAACTCTCTGTACTCCTGGATTTCCTCCTTGCCTCCTCTAGACCCAGAAATTCAGGAGCTTTTCTGGTTTTTTTCATGTTATCTTGTAACATATTATCCAATAAAAACCTCTTTATTTGTGCATAATCACAAATGAATGAGACATGACTATTAGGCACAAAACTGAAGAAGCTTTGGACGGAGGCTTGACGGGGCTCTTAGACATAGCATAGATTCATGTTACAATTAGCTGCCTGCCCTCCTTTTGCTCCCAGCACCAGTCTTGTCGCCAGAACCCTGGTGTTGCCTTCAGCTGTCCCAAGCAGCAGACAGAGCTCCTTCTGGTGCCACACTTAGGAGCCTTTCCTGGGGGGCTCAAGTTGCTGCCCTGTTCCAGGCAGCCTGGGCCTAGGGGCACCTACAGATGGACAGAGGAGGTGCAGGCTTCCAGCTGCAGTGCAGGAGCCCTGCGTACCTCGTCGGCTTCCCTGTGCCCCTGCTACGGGCCCAGGCAAGGCACCAAGTGGGGCTGCTCCATTACCTCCCTGCCGGAGGCAGGTGATGCTGGCCCTTCACAGTTTGGGGTGTTAAGTGCACTTTCTGCACAGGTAACTTGAGGCTCTCTCTTCCTTGGAAACAGTTAAGCACTCTGGCAAGAGTCTAAATTCTTTTCATTTCAATTCTCTCTGAAGTTTCCGGTGCAACGACTTACCTCTCAAGGTTAAAAGATGCTATGGTTGATGAGAAACTCCCTGGGTTTGTTGGTTGAGTCACAGTTATTCCGACATGCAATATATGTTCCCAAGACCACCTCAGTGTCATCTCAGGACACAAAAATGCAGACCTGGGGTTGAGACCTACTTAATACAAAAAGGAAAAATGAAAAGTGATTCAGTGCTATATTTAAAACATATGAACACTCCCACACAGGATGCTGGCCAGCTGGAGTTTTTTTTGTTTTAGAAAAGGCAGAACAAAAGAAAAGGGGCTTGTGCCGGGCACGGTGGTGCAAGCCTGTAATCCCAGCACTTTGGGAGGCTGAGACAGGAGAATCGCAAGTTCAAAGCCAGCTTCAGCAACAGCAAGGTGCTGAGCAACTCAGTGAGACCCTGTCTCTACATAAAACAAAATAGGGCTGGGGATGTGGCTCACACACACACACACACACACACACACACACACACTGGAGTATTACTCATCCATAAGGAAGAATGGCTTTATGGCATTTTGGGGTAAATGTGTGGGGCTTCAGCAGCAGAAGCTCACTTCCTTATGATTCTAGAGGATGGAAGAACAATCAGCAGGACTGGCCCCTCCTGAGGCCTCTGTCCCTGGAGTGTGGATGTCCTCTTCTCCTGTGTCCTCACATGGTGGTTCCTCTGTGAGTCTGTGTCCTGATCTCTTCAAGGAACCCAGTTACGGTGAATTAAGGGCCACCCTGAAAGCATCCATTCATCACATTTTTTAAAGTCTCTTTATCCAAGTACCATCACTCTCTGAGATATGAAGAGTGTTTCTTGGGAACTTGGAGGAACACAGTTGGGCCCAGAAGAGTTCCTTGCTCTCCACACTGGCTGCACATTTTGGTCTGTGCACCTGTGGATCCTCAGAAGCCCATTCACCTCCAGAATTTCTGACTTAGCAGACCTGGATGGGGCTGAGAATTCCCATTTCTGGAGAGTTCCAGGTGAAACTGATGCTGCTGGGCCAGCAGTCTGAGAACCATGGATGGAAAGCCCAGTAGGACTGAAGAAAAGTGAGGTCCCCTAGTGGCCCTCATGACCAGCCAGGTATAAACACGAAGTGCCTCAGGAGAGGCCACCTTCTCTCTTCCTACCTCCAGCCTCCTGCGAGGGGCTTTTCCTTGAGAAAGGAAGCATGCTTGAGTTCATGAAGGACTGAGCAGAGAGCAGCACTAGAGATTCTCAGTGGTGCAGGGTAGAGCAGTTTTCAAGATCAAAGACATTTGATTAGAATAGATCAATCTTTCTCCCAGAAGAGTAGACTAAATAGAAATATTTGGTAATTATTTTATTATAAAATAGCATTGTCCCCAATGTGAAGACAGTAAGAGTCTTCAATTAATAGTTTTCCCTAGCCATTCTTAAAAAGTGGGATAAGGTTGCCTTTAATCACTCAGCTACACAAATGGGTTTTAGAGGATAAGAAAATGGTGGAAAAAGGTGTCTTAGAGAGTAAACTGTTAAACCGGGGATAACAAGAGGTAGCCCACCGCTTGAAAGGCTACCTCAAGCATCCATTTAGAAGGTAAATGTTATGCACAGGTATTGGGTTCTGTTCACCTAACATAAAATAGGCAAATAAGTTATAAGATCACCAGAAGTGCATCATACTTGTTGTTTAATTGGATCAGCACTAAGAATTCAAACTGACTATTTAAGAGTCTCCAGAGAAGCGGGGCTTATTAGTCACACCTGTATCCCTGCTACTCCGGCTACTCAGGTGGCTGAGGTAGGAGGATCACAATTCAAGGCCAGCCTTGGTAATTCAGTGAGACTCTGTCTCAAAATAAATCATAAAACAGGCTGGGTTGTAGCTCAGTGGTAAAGCACCCCTGGGTTCATTCCCCACTACAATTTTTTTAAACCCCTCCAGAGTAAACTAAAATATAAATGAAAAGTTTAAGAACTCCGGCATCACTGTTTATCAAAGAGAAGTTTCTACAGCAAGCCCCATGCTGAAGGGAGCACATTGTAAACCATAACTCACTCTTCTTTTAGGAGCTCACGGCCTGTCCCACATTCTGGTATGAGGTGCTGCTGTCAATTTTCAGTGGCTAACATCTCAGTGAGATGACAGCAGCCAAGAGAGCTATGATAAGATTAGTCTTTGTATAACAAACAGTGTGTTTTTGTGCTTTTGAATAAAGTTTTTAAAAAAGTATTTCAGCGAGGCGAAGACTTGTTAAAAGCAGGTGAATGAAGATCAATGTTTATTCTGCATGGAACTAATCCATCCGTCTCTCCCTTAGCATGTTGCCCATCCATCTGCAGGGTGTCTTAAGAAACGGGGCCACTCCAACAGGGTTGTTTTCACTCCACACCCAAGCCCTGAAGGGTCTGAAACTTGATCTGAAGCACTTGATCTGAACACTGTGAGGAGCATATGTGAGGACACAGTCTCCTGAGCAAGGGCCCACCCTGAGGGGAAAGGAAGGGTGCCCTATGCAGTGCTCTTGACCTTTCCTAAGTGCATGGGCTTTATCTTGGCAAGGCTCAGAGTCTTGGTGGTGTGAATGGTGACTACAGTAACTCTCCAAAAAAGAGTGCTTTTCAGAGAAATGTCATTCAAACTATCTGCTTTCCTATTACAAAAATTAAATCCATAAAGAAACACATACAACATGAGTCCATGGCTGTTTGTATGTTTCAGATACATGAGCACATGCATGCATTTATGTTTTTCTTCTGAACTTGAAACAATGGATCACTTGGATATTTACAGTGAAGGAAAGATGAGAACATTTAATGTGGGAATGAGAGAATCAAGAAGACATAATCTAGCTGGGCACAGTGGCGCAAGCCTGTAATCCCAGCACTTAGGGAGGCTGAGACAGGAGAATGGCGAGTTCAAAGCCAGCCTCAGCAATGGCAAGGCACTAAGCAACTCAGTGAGACCCTGTCTCTACATAAAACACAAAATAGGGCTGGGGATGTGGCTCAGTGGTCGAGTGCCCCTGAGTTCAATCTCCAGTACCCACCCCCCGAAAACAAGAAAAAGAAGAAGGAGAAGAAAAGGAGGAGGAGGAGGAGAAGAAAAAGAAGGAGGAGAAGGAGGAGAGGAAGAAATAATAATAATAATAATAATCTGACAAGAGGAG
>PVHX01014687.1:0-49425 GCA_004024805.1 Geosciurus inauris | reverse complement strand
AATCAAATTCAAGAGGCTTACAGGACACCAAATGTTCAAAATCACAACAGACCTACACCAAGGTACATCATAATGAAAATGCCTAACATTCAGAACAAGGAGAGAATCTTAAAAGCCACAAGAGAAAGGAATCAGATTACATATAGGGGGAAGCCAATTAGGATCACTACAGACTTCTCAACCCAGACCCTGAGAGCAAGAAGATCATGGCAAAGCATATACCAAGTGCTAAAAGTCAGCGGATGCCAACCAAGAATCTTATATCCAGCAAAATTAAGTTTTAGATTTGAAGATGAAATAAAAATGTTCCAAGATAAACAAAAATTAAAAGAATTCACAGCAAGAAAACCGGCACTACAGTATATTCTTGGCAAAATATTCCATGAGGAGGAAATAAAAAACAATAATGAAAACTTGCAGAGGGAAGAACTACACTAAAGGCCAATCAAAGGAGAAACCCAGCCAAGTTAAAAACTAAGAATAAACCAAAATGTCTGGAAATACAAACCATGTCTCCATAATAACATTGAATGTCAATGGCCTAAACTCAGCAATTAAAAGATACAGATTGGCAGATTGGATTAAAAAAAAAGACCCAACAATATGCTGCCTCCAAGAGACTCATCTCATAGAAAGAGATACTCACAGATTGAAGGTGAAAGGATGGAAAAAATTTATCACTCAGCATTCTTAAAACACATGCTTATCCTACAGCCATCCAGAAATCATGAGGGGATCATACCTGCTTACACAAGAAGCTATACTTTGCTGCCCTACTTAGTCTCACTGCATTTTTAATTCTGCAATTTAAAATTACTAATTTCTCTGTAATCCCAGCACTTAGGGAGGCTGAGACAGGAGAATCGCTAGTTCAAAGCCAGCCTCAGCAACGGCGAGGCGCTAAAGCAACTCAGTGAGACCCTGTCTCTCCATAAAACACAAAATAGGGCTGGGGATGGGGCTCAGTGGTTGAGTGTCCCTGAGTTCAATCTCCAGTACCAAAATAAAATAAAATAAAATTACTTATTTCTGAAAATTTGCTAATTAAGGTACACTGACATGCTTTTTCAGAAAGTGATCAAGTCACTCTTAAGTTTAATACTAAATAAGGGGGGTTGTACAAGCTCTCCAGTTTCTCCCTTAGTAGTCAGGGAAATGTCTTTACTTGCAGCTATTAGCTGAGATTCCTTATTTGCAATTGCAGATTATATTCAAAAATTACCTAGTGGTTTTCAATACTAAAAATCAGTTAAAACATAAGTAAGTCCAAAGAGAAAAGAATATTATAATACCTTCAGATTCTTTAGCCATCATTTAACAGTTTTACTCAATCTATCATAGATTTCTGGTGTTACTATTACATTTGACATATATAAACATATACATATATTTAATTTTTTGTCCCAGGGATTGAACCCAGGGGCACTTCACACTGAACCACATCCACAGCCCTTTTTTAATTCTTAATTTTAGACAGGATCTCACTAAGTTGCTCAGAGCTTCACTAAGTTGTTAAGGCTGGCTTTGAATTTGTGATCCTCTTCCAGGCTGCTGGGATTTCAGGTGTGTTCCACCATGTGCAGCCACAATTGAACATTTTACAAATTATTTTATGAAAGTGCTTTCCAGGAATTTTGCAACTCCATTTGAGGAGATGAAAAATGTCATATTAATTAACTCCAACTACTTTAATAATGCTTGTGCTCTTGTGTTTTGAAACTGTTTTGCTGAAAAATAAACTATAAATTTATATTGTTCTTACATGTATTTGAAACAAATTTTTAGAGATTAAAATTTACCATGTCCAATAAGAAATTTTAAAAATGTTATTCACTATTTTTAAAATTATTAAGTTTGAGGAAATTGCATATGAAAATCTTCATATAGGAGGAAAAAATGCAAGAGTAGATTTGAATTGTTTTTAGATAGGCGAGAGTATGAGAATAACTTCTCAGTTTGCTTCTTGTTTCTCCCAAAAGTAGTGATGAATGAAATTTAGTTATGGTAAATTATATTCAAGTTATACATTATGTGTTTTTTATGTGCAAAGAGTTAAAAATAGTAAACAATTTCCCTACAGCTTTCAAAAATTATTTCTAACTTGGAAAAGTCAGGTATTTCCTTGGGCATCTAACAGACATCTTAATACAAAAATATGCATATAATATTCCCAAATCTGAAGTATTTCCCAGTAAATTCTGCATCTTTCTTTCAAATTCCTCAGGATAAAACTTTGGTGTTATTCTTGACTACTTGACTTCTCTTTCTCATCATGTAGGGGCAAATTTAAGCAAATCCTCTTGGTTTAATTTATAAGTATATTCAGAACTCTAACACATTCTGCCATGTATACTGTTCTTAGTTTGGCCATAACACAATTATTTTCTGCCTAGATGATTACCATGACATCCTAAGTGATCTATCTACTCTCATTATTGTCCTCTGTTTAGTTTGTTCTCATCCCAATGATCAGAGTCACACAATGGAAGTCAGGTCATACTCCTTCTCAACTTAAAATCTACTCCTAGTCTCATTTCAGAGCAGAAGCAGAAGACCTTGCACCACTTATGATCTCACACCTGAGCTGGCCTGCTGGTCACAGTGTTGATGTTAATTCTCACTACTTTTTCTTGCTTCATTCATGAGCATGCTACTCCTGCACTACAGCAGGCATTCTTTTTTTTTTTTAAATATTTATTTTTTAGTTGTAGGTGGACACAATAGCTTTATTTCATTTTTATGTGGTGCTGAGGATCAAACCCAGTGCCTCCCGCGTGCTAGGCGAGCACGCTACCACTGCGCCATAATCTCAGCCCCTACAGCAGGCATTCTTGTGGAACATGGTATTTTTCCTGTGTGTCCTTTCCCTTCTGCCTGAGACACTCTTCTCCAAGTTATCTGCACAGTTGAACGTCTTCTATTTTTGACTTTGTACCTGAATATCTTATTACCTAAATGAGGTAAGCACTGACCAACCTAGATTATCACCTCCTTCCCTCACCTCTCACCATCACATTAACAACTTCCTATCTGCTGCTTCTGCTTTATTATTTTTCTCCTTAGTAGTCATCTTTTTTTTTAACTTATTTTTATCTTTTTTTTATGTATCCTTTTCATCGCTGGTCTCTCCTGTTAGAAAGTAAGTGTTATGGATATAGAAAAATTTTGACTTTTAAATTTACTAATGATAATCCTCATCAGTGAGAACAACACTTAGAATATAGCAGATATTGAATAAATTGTGAAGATCTAATGGTTACAAATTTATCATTTGTATGACACCTGAGGTTGTATCTTGCTTTCAATGTAAGTTAATTTTGGAGGAGATGTATTAGGCTTATTCCATAGCCTATTATGTCATGGCTTTGCTTCCTATTTACACTGCCAAATCAGAATGCATATTGAAAATGTGAAAAATTGATTATAATAGATGATAAAACAATAATAACTTTGCTCAATATAAACATGAAAAATAAGAGATAATTTTTGGCATGTAGTAATATCTTTTGTGTCAGAGGGAAAATTTTTAACTCCTGGGAACTGTAAAAATGATATTTTCCAAATATTTACTGTTGAATTTCATCGTATATGTGAATTTTATTAAAATAGAAGAACAATGCAGATGAACAAAATCTATGAGAGAAAGTCCATTTGTTCTTACTTTTGGATAATGGCTTTCTTAGTCTGGATTACCCAATCACAGAGCATGAAACAGAGATTTATGTGCAAATAATTAAAAGAGTTTTTTTGGGAACATCATCATGGAGAGTAGAAATGAAGAATTGTATGGAGAAATGGGAAAGAGTAAGAATCAGTGCAAATGAATGGTATTGTGGTAGATAACTTTTGAGAAAAACCACTGAAGCATAGAGGATCTTTGGAGAAGTCTTTTTAAAAAATGTATCTCAGATTTTCTGCCCTGGAGCAGAGAAGAAACAGTCAGTCCTAATCCCCAGTACTTTTTGATGAATGGTTGCCCCACAGGCTGATAATTGTGCTCTTCCAAGCTACCTGTGGTAGTGGGGAATGGGAAGTGTGCAGGACCCAGAGCCAGGGCAGTTCTGAGATGCAGCTGAGTGGTAATTGGTTGAAGCCTGGGTGGATCTGGATACTGCAACACTGGTAGGAATAAAAAGCAAAGTCAAGTGGATTTAAAATGATACATAAATGATACATGATGTAATGATACATCTTTGGACTATAAACCAAAGAACTTTCCTAAATGAGAGAATCTGAATCCTTATTTGAAAAGGAATTGTATAACAGGGAAATACAAATCAAAACCACACTAATATTTCATCTCACTCCATTCAGAATGGCAATTATCATTATAATAATAAATGCTAAAAAGGATGTGGGGAAAAAAGTACACTCATACATTGTTGGTGGGACTGCAAATTAGCACAACCATTCTGGAAAGTGGAAGTTCCTCCAAAACTAGGACTGGAACCACCATATGATCGAGCTATCCCACTCCTTGGTATTCATCCAAAAGAACTAAAATCAGCATACTATAGTGATACAGCCACTTTAATGTTTATAGAAACACAATTCACAATAGCCAAATTATGGAATCAAACCAGATGCCTGTCCATAGAAGAATGGATCAAGAAAATGTGGTTTATATGCACAATAGAGTTCTAGTCAGCCATGAAGAATAAAATAGTGGCACTTTCTGGTAAACGGGTGTAAATGGAGAAAATCATTCTATGTCAAATAAGCCAGACCTATAAACTCAAGGTGAAATGTTTTCTCTGATATGTGGAAGCTTAGAGATGAATGTGATGGTTCATACCTGTAATTCCAGCAGCTCAAGAGGGTAAAATAGGAGGATTGCCAGTTCAAGGTCAGCCTCAGCAACTTAGCAAGGCTCTAAGCAACCTAGTGAGATCATGTCTCAAAATAAAATAAAATAGAATAGGTTTGGGGATATGACCCAGTGGTTAAAAAAATTCATATGTGGAAGCTAGAACAAAATAAGGAGAAGAAGGGGAAGGGAACTGGATATCATATATACAGGAAAGATCAGTGGAGTAGAAGGAGAATGAGACGGAAGGACAAAGGAAGAGTAAGGGAAAGAAATCTAGAATGAATTTAACAAAAACCATGTTACATACATATGTAAATGTACAGAAGGGAATTTTACCTTTATGTATATGTAGAAACTACCAATCAAAAATCAATAAATAAAGGAGTGAAAGGAAGATCATTAGAGCAGAAAAGGGTGAAAAGGAGAAGGGAAGAGGAGAGGAAAAAAGAGAGGAAATGGGGGATTTAAATCAAGTTCCTTAAATGCATAATTTTGTCAAAATGAACCCAAATACTGTGAAAAATTACATCTTCTAATTATAAAAAAGCAAGTTGAGCCAGGCAGGGTGGCACATACTTGTAATCCCAGCAGCTCAGGAGGATGAGGCAGGAGAACCCCAAATTCAAAGCCAACCTCAGTAAAAGCAAGGTGCTAAGCAACTCAGGGAGACCCTGTCTCTAAATAAAATACAGAATAGGGCTGGGGATGGGCTCAGTGGATGAGTGCCCCTGAGTTCAATCCTCTCCCTCTCGCCAAAAAGCAAGTAAACCTACAAAGAGGTACCTAAAAAAAAAGAAAAGAAAAAGAAAGAAAAAAAGAAAAAAGAAAAGGCATTGCTAAATTACTAATGACAAAATAAACTTTATTGATAATTCTGCTGAGAAAAACATGTTTATATTTATTTTTTTCTGAATAAGATAGTAGTAACAAAATGAATGATAGACATCTTTTCACATAAAGACCAAAATAACCTGTATTAGTTGAACTAATGTGTTGCACATTATTTTGTTGTCATATTTAATTATTAAATGTGAAAAACACCATGCTTTATTTGAAAATATGTACAAATTATTAAGGAAATAAAATGTCAAAAAGCACTTGTATACAAAATATAAAGTTATAATGTAAAACCTAAAGAATTATTTGAAAGAAGGTGAATGAAATTAAAAAGCAAACAGAACATATATTTAATATTTCATATTAAATGAGTCTTCCAGTTTTTTTTTAAGTAGCACACTAGCCTTATATACTACGTATCTAGCAGATATTTCTGAGAGTCACACCAAAAATATTTTCTTACAAATGTTGGTGGTGAATGATTTGTTGGTGCCATTGTAGCTCATCATTAAGAATTGCTTAATAAAATAGAAGCAATGTCATAAAACATGTAAATACTTGCTTTGTAGATTTTAAAATTTATTTCTAATGATTTAACACTTCCATATCGGTAACTAGAAATATGTATGTAGAAATATATGTAGAATATGTGTATATATACTTACAGGCATATGTACATATATGTATTTTAATGGTAGATGAGATCAGAGGAAAAAAAGTTAAAATTTGTATGTATAGAAATTCTACAAATAATAATGCCATGTTTCATAATTTAAAAGCTATAATGAATTGACTGATGGTGTTTATGTCATGTATCTAGGAAAATAATCTCTAAGCCCTTTAAACATTTCATAGAATGACCTAAGTTTTATTTTTCACCAAAAGAATAGAATATGAAATTAGAAAATTCATGAATCTGATACTAACCACTTTCATGAAAGTGTAATGTAAATTTGAACTACAAAGGATAAATTGTTGAAATTGGCTACTTGTGAGACATTGAAGCTAAATTTTAAAAATACAGAATCATTACTTCAATTTGGATAAAATAAAATAAATGTCCTGAAATTGATAGAATTGCTTTAAAATGTTTTCCTACATTTCTGTCAATGTGCTGCTTTTAGTCTGGTTTCTCTTCAATCACATTATTGAAACACAACATAAAGAAGTTAAGATGTATATTATAGCCTGTGAGTAGTGTTTAAAGATTTCTGGACTGTCTTATCAGGTGGGCAGGTTTTCATCAATTTATTTCCTATTTTTCAGATGCTTTTTTAAAGTTCTTCTTGAATTCATCTTCATTCAACCCTCTTATGCCTTCCAGTGGTTTTGTACACAGCATTCTGATATCATATGATATACACAAGAATAGAATTTTAAGCCAGGCGCAGTGGTGCAAACCTGTAATTCCAGCACTTAGGGAGGCTGAGACAGGAGAATTGCGAGTTCAAAGCCAGCTTCAGCAACGGTGAGGTGCTAAGCAACTCAGTGAGATCCTGTCTCTACATAAAACACAAAATAGGTCTGGGCATGTGGCTCAGTGGTTGAATGCTCCTGAGTTCAATCTCCAGTACCAAAAAAAAAAAAAAATAGAACTTTAGCTGGGAGTGGTGGTGCACACCTGTAATCCCAGTGGTTCTGGAAGCTGAGACAGGAGGATCGCCAGTTCAAAGCCAGGATCACCAGTTCAAAGCCAGCCTCAGCAAAAGTGAGGCACTAAGCAACTGGTGAGACCCTGTCTCTAAATAAAATACAAAATAGGGCCAGGGATGTGGCTTAGTGGTCAAGTGCCCCTGAATTCAGTGCCTGGTATCCCACCCCTGAAAAAGAGAATAAAACTTTAATGTAGGAAAGTTCTTGATACTAAATTGCCATGAATTCCACAGTATTTAAGGTACAGTGTAACATCTTGCCATTAGTCTTTTCGTTTTCTCAACAGCTACTGATCTTTTGTCCTAATTTGAACATGACCAAACCATACTGTGTGTCAGTTCTTACTGAGAAATGAACATTTTCCAACATATTTTTGCATTGTAATATTGGATAGTTTTCTGCATTTTTTACTTATCACCTATATCCATTTGTCATTTTTGTGATCGCATAATAGCATCATCTTGAGTGAGTGGAACATATTTCTCTGTCCTATTGATGTTGGCTTGACTACATGATCTACTTTCACCAGTGGACAAAATTTAGGCAGAGGTAATGCGAGTAGAAGCTTAAAAGGAACTTACGTGGTTTCACTAGCTCACATTGTCTCTTACATTCTGCCACCCACAAAAAAAAAAAAAAAAAAAAAAAAAAAAAAAAAAAAATGTGCTCATGGTAGCTCTAGGTCTCAGGAAAATATGGAGACCTTTGGAATGAACCGGGATCTAGATCCAGCTGAATTCTGGAAGTATTCAGACCCAAATATTGAAAGGCAAAAAGATGTATATAAAGCCACAGATATTTTGAAGTGTATGCACACAGTGCTATTGAAACAATAGATAAGCAATGTATTAAGTTTTTAAAATGAGAAAGAGATGACTATTATTTTGAGTATTTTCTTCTAAAGAGTTTTCTCTTTTAGCAGGGCAGAGTTGAGGCCTCGTTACAGCCCTTCTACATGAGTGCACATGTTATTTTATTCTAATACATTGGCTTCTTCAGGTATAGCAGTGCCTTCTCACATTCATTCTGTAGCATTATGGATGAGAAGTAAACGCAGCAATGGTGAATTTGCCAAGATATATGTAGACATTTTAATAGTAGTGTCCTGTAATGTCTTATTGGATCTCACAGGCATTCTGTTATAAACACTAATATCTTTTTCAAATGTATTTGCTGTTTGTAGCCAGAACAGTTATTATTGTTTATGACTAACAATCCAGACTGATATATTGGCAAGAAGAAAACAGTCCCTCTCACTCTCTCTCTTTCTCTCTCTCCCCCTCCCTCCCTCCTTCCCTCTATTTTTCCCCCTTCTATTACAGATTTGATGTGATATAATAACACCTTCTTAAATTTTATAATAATCCTTTCTATGAGTTATCATTTTGTCTAGTTATCAGTTATCAGTGAGTGGTTCTCTTGGCACAAAACTGTTTCCTGCAATAATAAAGGTGGCTCCTTCAATTGCTGTGTCATCAAGTTTTAACATGAGTACTTGATATATTCATATGACACTTTGTTTTTGTTACATTACTTTTACCAGGAATTTTTGGGGGGACATATGCTTACATAGGTCTTTAGTTCTTCAAGGCAGTGCTTCTCAAGTATTTCTGTTGAAAGATAATTTTTAGAATTCATATTCAATATAATATTTTGCAAAATATAAAAATAAAAATAAAATGAAAACACATTCAGAACAGAAGCTCATACATTTTCATTATTAGCTACAACAGAAATATAACACTTTAATACATCTAATTAGATTTAATAGGACCCAAGAAAACAACTTAAAAATACACACGTTGTGTATTGAAAGTGTGCACATAGGTAGTTTATCTATATAATCTCTATTATACTTGTAAATTTGTACATCGTAAAATATTAAATATACAAAAATCATGAATAAAAGATATTTATTCTATCAAATGTCTACTTCACATTGAATTAACACCATAGATATCAGTAATATCACTATTTAAGCTTTGTACAAGTCAGCTTATTTCTTGTTACTTAATTTATACAGTCCCAGATAGAGTTTCAATAAGTGAAATATTGTTTCTGGTAACCTATGACATATGTATTTATTAATGTTATAGTATAACTAAATGTATAATTAGAAGGCCAAATGTAAATTATAACATTTTTCCCAGTGTGTCTGAGGATATGCTGAGGTTCAAATTCAGTTACAATTGGTGCCAGATAATGTTGGTTTTATATCATTCCCTCAATCCTCCATGTTTCTCTTGACCCAAGAGCTACTTGGGGTGTGCTCTTCTTATAGTGTATCATAGAACAGAAACACAACAGAGCAATGAAAATGAGGCATAATTCAAGATTGTCCTCAAATAAAAATTACTGAAACACATTGCCCAAACCAAGTCCCATGAGCATAGAATGCACCTTACCTAATCTAGGAGAAGAATTACAATAATACTTAAAGAATGTTGATGCCAGAAGTCATGGAGAATTATCCTAACTACTTTATTTACTTTTGTCAGTATCCATTTTCTTCCATGTTAATGCTGAGATACACATATTTTAAATGGCACAAATAAGGGCAAAATCACATTTATTCTTAGCCAAAGTCATAGTGTCAGGTCTTCACAACACAACATTCTTTCCTCTGGTATTCATGGCATTAGATGAAAGCTTCCACATTGTATTTCTGTTTTTATGGGTTTTATATTATTTGGTGATAATATATACCAGGTCAATAGAAGGCAGATGAAGGCAGAATATAGATGAAAGGTAATGTCTAAGCACCTGTTGGAAAATAACTATGGAGAACAGGACCACTATCCTCTAAGGCCATGGAGCCATCACTTGTTTTAGAAAGAAATTTTGGAACCTCTTTATAAATTTCACACCAAACGGAATGTATGATAGCACACATTATGTCTTAAAAAGATTACATTAATCTAGTCATCTAGAAAACTGTATAAGCACTTCCATGTTACTATCATGAGCCATAATACAAATGGTGCATTTTTATGTACAGTTTCTGACACTGTTGTAGTAATTTGGTAATGCTAATTTTATGAATTTGTTGGTTGTGTTATGGTTACCTGGGAGAATATCCTTTTTTTTTGTAGAAAGTATATAATAATGTATTTGTGGTATGGAGAATCATGTTGGCAACTTAATCCCAACAGGTTTAGAAGAAAGTAGTTCTGTGAACAGTTTTGTAACCTTTCTATAAGTTTGAGAATTGTGTCCAAAAAAGGGTTTAAAAAAAGTCACACTATTAACAAAAATGTAAAAATGATGCAAATAAATATAATGGAAGATATTAAGATATTTACATAGTCATAATAAGTCTTCATTAAAATAACAAAATTTAAATATATAATGTGTAAGGATAAGAATTTGCAATATTTTAAGATACCTGTCACACCAAGGTCAAACCAAAATTATTCTGTTTTTTAAGTAGATTCTAACGTAAGTAGTAATGGAATTTGACAAGTTGATTCAAAACTTGACCCAGATGGGCAGAATGCTGAAAAATCATAATTCTTTATAAAAAATAAATCAGAGGATGTTGACAAACAAGACATGATGCTTCAGTAATTATCTCAGTGTTGGTGTGTGTGTGTGTTTTCATGTGTGAGTATTTTTGTTTCTTTTGCATTGATAGATAAATAAGTAAATGAAGCAGAATAAAGTGCTTGAAAATAGAGTCATGCACATAAGGAGACATAGTTATAGTTTAAAGAAGATTTAGCACTGGATTCAATAGGCAAACAATACATTTTTTAAAACTGTACAATTATACATTGCTTAATAATCTGAACAAAATACTTAATTAGGTATGTTTGAAATTATACCAACATCATAAAACACTTACAACAACTAATATGCTCACAATATCTCTGAGTGATAAAAACTTATGGTCCACCACTGTAAATCAAGTCCTTCATCAATCAAGGTATTCTTATGTGACACATGATTGCATTATAACTGTTTAAATACTGAGATTAACTCCTCTCACTAGAAGTTTTAGTGCTTTTCAAAATCAATAACTAAGGTGAAATAATGATGATGTCTCTCAATGTATGTTACTTTTCATGCATTCTAAGTGTGTCCAACATTTTGTAGAGAAAAATTAGTTCAGTTGGTTCAGTCTAGGCAATTTTATTAAATGAATTATTTGGATTTTATATATATATATATATATATATATATATAGAGAGAGAGAGAGAGAGAGAGAGAGAGAGAGAGAGATCTTATTTCTACTTTCAACCCATTGTTTTTCTTTTATTAGATTTCTACAATATTATTTTGTGACTTTTATATTGAGTTTCTTTTTTTAATTATTTGTGCATTAAAATTATACAAAAAATCAAATTTATTGTTTGTACATGCACATGATAGAAGTTTTATTTCTTATATTTTTAAATTTGCTTGGGTTGATTTCATTTTCTAAATATTTCTCCTCTTCAAAAACTAATTGTAGCTCCTTTTTCCACTTTCTCCATACATTGTTTCCACTAATTCCAAATTTCCTTTTCGAAATTTGTTTTATTTTCCATATGTCCTGAGACAAAATTTTTTCAAATATCCATTAATATTTGATTGTTGCATATAATTAAGATAGGAAACTCTAAAAAGTTGAATGGAAGCTGTATGAATTAGTGAGACCAGTTTCCTGGTGGATTTCACTCTAGCTCGGTAAGATTATGGGGTTTTGAGAGATCAAAGTTCCCATGATTTATGTGTGTCTATATCTATATCTATGTATCTTATATACCTACATACAAACACACATACACACATACACACACACACACAGATATTTATATTGAACACCTGGAAAGAATATTCATTTTTCTAGCTATTGGTCTTGAGATTCTCTGTCATTATTCCTGGAACCAAGATGGGAGAAAAGAATATTATTTAACATACTTAGTGCTGTTGGCTGGCAAGCATTCAAATACATGCTTCACATATATTCACTCATTTGTTCTGTTAATCTTTACTTAAATCTGATAAGTATGATTATACCCATTTTCAGTTGAGGAAATTAAGACACAAAAGAGAACTAACTTACCCAAGGTAATAGAGCGTGTTAAATATAAAGCTAAGATTCCAACAGAAGAGAGACTAAGCTCCTAAGTGTCATATACCTAGTTTCTTACCTATGCATGTGTTTAATCTCCCAACCCTGTTTTTCTGTTAAGATAAATTATCCTCAGTTATGCTACATTTGCCAGTCCAAAGTCTGTATTGCTGACTCTTTATAGATAATAAACCTCAGTCTTTTTCTAGGGTGGGAAAAGGGGTCATTGCTAATTAGAAATAGATGATTGAAGGCTAAATGCCCAACAACTTTTAAACAGAGTTCATTCAGTACCATTTTCCTGTTTTTAGCTCCCTGTACCACCATCTACAGAGTTCTGTAGTTCAGTAAATTCTTGCACATTTCTAGGATAATCTGATGTAAAGCAGGTGCTTCTTTTTCTTTCTTTCTGGCTATCTTAAGTTGTAGCTTTCTTTGGTCTTCTAAATTTGTTACCACCATCCATCTGCTTTACATTTCTATACTTTTTACTTTCCACTTGATTTATTCTTACATAATTTTCTCTTAGAAAATTCACTTTATTCTCATTTTCATGAGAATTTGGGAGAAAACTGAGGTGAACGTGGGTGTTTATTCCTTCATCTTTAACAAGAACTCACCTTTATTTCTCTTGATATGAATGATTAGTGACTCACTCCCATATTTGTAAGTAATAGACTTTATTGCCAAGAACAATCTACTAAATCAAATAAATTCCCTGTAGTTAACCTAAAATTTCCTGATTTCAGTTTGCTGAAGATTATTGCGAATCACAGACCCGATCCTAGACTTAATATTGGTTAAAAACAATGACATGTCATCCATGGACTTCCTATTTTACAGGGTATGCTAGTCTTGAATCTAAGTTGAGGTTACAGGATGATTTCTTCAGTTTCTGTGTAAAAGACCAGGAGCCAGAAGCTATAGGACTTTGAGCACTGATGCAGTGCCTCTCTTCGCTTATTAAATATTCTGTTATATTTGTTTTCCTACAGTCTTGAGATCACACAGACAGTTCATTTGAAAATCAGACAAATGACCTATTACAAAGAAAAACTCTGAAGTGAGTTGACTATGTAGTACAATGGTTCTTAGCTTCCAAGGCATATGAAAACTAACCTGAGGAAATTTTAAAATCCAAGCTCAAAGGTTACCCATAAGAACAATTAAATCTGGGTCTGTAGGGGTAGGATCCAAGGATGGTATTTTTTTCCAGATTCTCCAGGTGACTTCATTATCCAGCATTGTGCACTGGTCTTATGCATAGTTTGAGCAATCTAATAGTGAATCTGTTAAGCAGACCAAATCATCAGATTCTCTCTTGATATCCTCAGGTCTTTTGTTAAAATTCAGTTGTGGAACAAAGCTGAAGACAATTGATTAGAGACAGTCTTGGCACTTTTCTCTTGGTGTTTCTTTCAGAGCTCACTCACTTTAAGCATTCCTTCCTTCCATGGAGTTATTTTTTTATGACCTCTTAAACTCTACAGGTTTGTGAAAAAGAAAATATGACTTTCTTTTTCTTTCTAGCAAATATTTTAGCAATTGAAGGTAACTCTTATAACCAAGGTGACTTGAGAGGCTGAATATAAATAACTAGCTCCTGAACTGTTGCATTAATTGGTACAGATGGAAAGTGGGAACATGAATTTCAGTCCTGTTAGATTTTGTTATGAAGTAACCTCTCTTCCTGACAGCCATCTTAATTTAATTACCACATTCTCCATTACTGGCTGAATTTGTGACAATGGCAGCTTTATGTGTCTCTCTTAAAAGGAACTGAGCTGAGCTTCCACTTGAAGAGTACGGGTCAGAGGAGCAGTGGTTGAAGTGCCTCCGTACATCACTTGAGTGGAAGAGATTTCCAGTTAATATACTTAGGGGAAGTATGAACTGTTCTACTCTCTCCCCTCTGTCCTTTATGAAATAGAATCCTGCCAGCTCATAACTGTGTTGGGAAATATGAAAGCTCATTTAAAGAAACAGTTGTTAGAACATATAATGAGAGAGGAAGGACATGGAGTTCTGAAGAGTTGGAAGAGGAGAACAAATGTTAAGCTCTTCGCAATACTCGAGACAGCCATTCAATCAAAGTAAGAAATAGTCATTCTGGGAATAAGCACAATAGAAAAGATAATGTCTCCTCTGAAATGAATGGAAACGCCATAGGGCAAACACATGTCTGTGTTCTTTTTCCGTCAAGGGAAGTTGCCTAAGTAACATGACCCCAAGCATTCTTCCTTATTTTATTCCCTGTCATTACCAGAGATTTACATGAGGCTTATTTCCAGCCATTATGGAATCTGAAAGCAGTTTCAATGGAAATGATGAACAGACAAAAGACTCCTCTGACCATGCGGGTCTTTTTGATCAGATTCAATTTCTTAGCCTAAACTTCTTCCACAGGATACCTAGAAAGAATCATAAAAATTGTGCAAAGCATGGTTGTCACTAAAAATGAGGACTCCATTTGTGATTGAAATAAAATTATTGACATTATTTGACCATAAATATGAATAAGACTTCAGAACCCTAATCGATTCTCTTTGGCCTTCCCAGGGAATTAAGTAGGTTAAGCAGTAGAAGAATGAATGGTGAAGATAGACTAAGGTACAATATGCAAAAGGCAAAGATATTATATTTATGTTTGCATACACTTTGCCCACCCCATTCCCAAACCATTTTGTGGAAGAGTTCCCATGATGAAACAATGAAGATCATGACAGTCAACGTAAATAAACAGCCAAGTGTATTAAAATGTATATCAAATAACACAATATGGTAGCTTGTCTTCTTTTAGAGTAGTAGATGATCTTATTTTTTCAAACCTACATATTAGTAACCTTTGAAACTAATATGTTCAAAAAAGATGGAGGAAAATTAGCATGACTGGTATATAACAGGAAATTTTATTGGTTAGAATTTGCTTGGCTAAAAACTCAGTCTTTTAACATATAAGAAATGTTTTGCCTTGTAATGTTAGAAATTCCACTGCTGATCCATAGAAATTTGAAATGAAAAAATTTGGAATGATGAAATAAAATATGCTGATTAGTAAGATCAAATCAAACACTTGAGAGTAGATGAAGGAGGAAGGATATAGACCTTCAAGATCAATGTGGATGTTATGATGTTGTTCTTGTTTGTATGCAACTATAGTTTATATTAATATTGTTGACGGTGTTCCTGTGTATGAACGTACCATTTTCTATTCTATATTGCTGAAGGACATAGATGTTATTCCTATTTTTTCACAAGTAGAAGGAATACCATGATAAAATGTTGAAGTTTTTATTTTTAATCAGCATATAATATTTTTATTTATTTATGCAGTACAGTATTATAATTTGAAACTTATATGTAGTATGTAAAGATCTAACTTTGTTAATTACCATTTTTATCTCCTGAAATGTTATATTTCTATGTGTCAGGAACCTTCAAATCTTCAACTCTTATGATTGTTTTGAAATACATAATTAGTTGTTAGAGATTATAGTTACTCCATTGTGCTATAGATCATAAGAACTACTTCCTGCAATGTTAACTCTGTTCTGGTACCATTATCTATCCTCTTTCTCTCACCCTTGGTCCCCACCATTCCTACCCTCTAGTGATCTCTACCTTACCACATGTATGTGATTAAATATTTTAACTTCCACAAATGAGAGAGAACAGAATATTTGCATTCTGTATCTGGATTATTTTACTTATCATAATGTCCTCCAGCTCTATCCATGTTTCTGTAAATAACAGGAATTTATCCTTTTTATGCTCAATACCTTAAAATACTCATTTATCTGTCAGTTGGGACATCTTTGTTGATTTTGTATGTTGGTTATTGTAGAGTACTAAAAACATGGGTATGTAGCTATCCCTGATAGAGTGATTTCATTTCTTTTTGATATGTACCCAGTAGTGGGATTGATGTATCAGAGTTCTAATTTCAGATGTTTGAAGAATCTCATTCTGTTTTCCATATTGGCTATATGAATTTACATTTTCCCCAACAGTGTACAAGAGTTCTCCTTTCCTCACATTCTCACCAGAATTTGTTTTTATTTGACTTTCTTATCATAGACATTCTAAATAAGGAGGGATGAGATATCACTGTGATTTTAAAATATTTTATTAGTGTATTATTGTTATACATAATAGTGAGGTTCATTTTTACATATTCATAAGTGCATGTAATTTAGTTGACTCCATTTTAGTTCCATTACTTTTCCTTTCTCACTTTTCCTCCTTCCCAAGATCCTCTTCCTATACTCTGTTAGTTTTCCAAGATGATTAGTGATTTTGAGCATTTTTAAATACACTTTTTGGCCATTTATAAGCCTTCTTTTGAGAAATTGCTGTTCAGTACATTTGTCCATTTTAAATCAGATTTTTTTTTGTTTTGATTTTGCTGTTGAGGTTTCTGAGTCCCTTATATAGTCTAGTCAGATGCAAATATTTTTTCCCATCCTGCAGATTTTCTCTTAATTCTGTTGATTGTTTTCTTTGCTGTGAAGATCTTTAGTTTGATAGAATCCCATTTGTCTATTTGTGCTTTTTTTGAAAGTGTCTTTGAAATCTTATCTAAAAAAATCTTTCCCAACACCAATATCTTGAAATATTTCCCCTGTGTTCCTGTGAGTGGCTTCACAGTTGCATATCTGCCCTTTAGGTCTTTGATACGTTTTGAGTTTTCTGCATGTAGTATTAAATAGGAGTCTACTTTTGTTCTTCTGTATGTAAATGTCTATTTTTCCAGCACCATTCATTGAAGGTATTGTCTTTTCTGTAATATATATTCTTGTTGCCTTTGTCAAAAATCAGTTGGCCAAAAATTGACTTCTGGATTTTCTGATTTGTTGTATTTTACTGTGCATATGTTTTCATGCCAGAATTATGCTATTTTGATTTCTGTATCTCTGTGCAATATTTTGAAGTCAAGTATAGTACTGCCTCCAGGTTTGTTCTTTTTGTTCAGAATTGCTTTGGCTCTTTTGGATCTTTTGTGAACCACATGAATTTTGTGGTTCCATATGCATTTTGTGGCTATTTTCTAGTTTTGTGAAGAATGTCACTAGCATTTTGTAGTATTTTATTGAATCTGTACATTGTTTTGGATAGTAGAAACATGTTAGATGTTAACAATATTAATGTTTCCTATGAGCATGGGATGATGCTTTTCCATTCTTTCTATATCATCTATTATTACTTTCATTGGTAATTGTATAATTTTTATTGTAGAGTTTTTATTTTTAAAATTTATTCCCTGGTAGTGTGTGTATGTGTGTTTATTGTGAATGAGATTGCTTTTTGTGATTTTTTTTCAGCCAGTTTGTTATTGGTGTGTAAAAATTATATGTGTGTGTGTGTGTCTATGAGTTTCACATTATATATGTATATACATATATATACACTATTGACTGTATCCTGCAACTTTAGTGAATTTGCTTATCAATTCTAATTCTTCACTTTGAAGAATGGGTGTCTTTAGAATTTTCTACATGTAACAGCCCATCAACTGTAGACAGGGATTATTTGACTCTTTTAAATTTGGATGTCCTTTGTATCTTTCTTTTTGCTTAATTGATCTAAGACTTCCATGCTATATTGAATAGCAGTGGTTAAAGATGACCTATCTTTTTAGTTCCATGTTTTGGATTAAAAGCTTTTAGCTAGTCTCCATTCATTATGATGTTGGCTATGAGTTTTTCACAGATAGTCTTTGCTGTGTTGAAGTATGTTCCCTCTATTATCAATTTCTTGAGGGTTTCATCATCTAAAGCCATTGAAATTTTTAAATATTTTTATGTATCTATTGATACTATCACATAATTTTTGCCCTTGTTTTGTTGAGGTGATTTATTAAATTTGTTGATTTGCAGATGTTCGCTTGTTCTTGTATTCCTGGGACAGATCCCACTTCATCATAGTGTATAGTTTATCTGATATGATGTTAGATTCAGTGTGCCAGCATATTGTTTAGGATTTTTGCATCTACATTTATCAGGGATATTTTTCTCTAATTTTGTTTTTTTGTTTTGTCTTTGTCTTGTTTTGGTATCAGGATAATGGTGCCTTAGTTGAATGCATTTTGAAAAGTTTCCTCCTTTTCCTTATTAAAAAATAAGAATTGGTATTCTTTTTCAAATTTTTTGTAAAATTCAGCAGTGTAGCCCTTTTTTTCCTGAACTTTTATTTTTTGGGTGACTAAACTGTTGACTTAGTCTTGTAACTCACTATTGGTAAGTAATGTTTATAAGATTATAATATGTCATCATGGTTCAACTTGGTAGATTGTATGAGTGCAGAAGTTTATCCATTTCTTCTAGGTTTCCCACACTGTTCATATCAGTTAAATACTTAACAGTTCATAACAGTCCATAACCATTCCTTGCATTTTTGTGCTATTGGTTGTAATGTCTTCATTTTTTCTTTATTTTATTTATTTGGATCTTCTCTCTTTTTGACTGATTTTTATTCCCATGTACATAAAATAACTTTTTCCAACCATTAATCTTTCTCTATGTTGTACTGAATTTCTTCTATGTAGATTAGAGTTGGATGTTTTTAATTGTCCATTTAGCTTCTCTCTAATTTTTAACTAGGGACTTTCATCCATTTATTCTTGAGGTTAATAATGACAAATAACAATTTATTCCTGCCATTTTGTTATTTTTTTAAAGATTATTTTGTAAATTCTTCATTCCTTCCTATTTCTTTTATTGTTTACTTTTGTGGTTTGATAGTTTTCTGTAGTGATATGGCTTGATTCTTTTCTCTTCTTCCTTTGCATCTGTTCACCAGTGAATATACTTCTTTCTTGTGTTTTCATGGTGGAAGTTATTGTAGTTTTGCTTCCAGTTGCCAGACTGTATACACATTTCTTGTAGGGCATGTCTAGTGGTGATGAATTTCTTTAGATTTTTCTTGTCTCAGAATATCTTTATTTTCCTGCATTTTTGAATGATATATTTTCTGGTGTAATGTTCTTAGCAGACAGGTTTTTGTTGTTGTTTTTGTTTGTTTGCTTTTAATCTCAGAACTTCAAAAATTTATCCCACTTCTTCTTTTCCTGGAAGGTGTCTGCTGAAAAATCTGCCATTAGTCTAATGGGGTTCAGTTAACTATGAGCTTTATCTTACTGGATTTAGAATTTTCTTTATTTTGAATTTCATTTCATTTTATTTTATTTTATGATATTTTGTTTTGATTGGGAATGACCTAGGGCCTTGCATATTCAGCATGCATTCTACTATGAAGCTGAACCTCCAGCCTAGTCTTAGACATTTTATAGACTGATTAAAATTTGCTGTGGAGGGTACAATTTTTGGTCCAATCTATTTGAATCACTAAATCTCAGATTCAGAAGTCTATATCTCTCCCCAGATTTAAGAACTTTTCAGGTATCATTTTGTTGAATAGTTTTTCTATGTCTTTTCCCTTATTTTTTTTTTCTGTTTGGATTATCCCTAATGTGAACATTTGTTTATTGGATATAGTTAAAGTTGTCTGATATATTTTTATTTAATTGACTTTTGTTTTGTTCATTTTTATAATGAAATACTTCCTTGAATTTCTTAATCATATTGTAAATTTTTACCTTCTTTTGTTGAATTATGATCTTTCCTTTTTGCATCTCACTAAGTTTCCTTAGGGTCATTATGTTTAATTCATTTGCAGATATGTTTACAAATTTCATAGCCTGGAGCCATTTCTGAGGAATTATTGCATTCATTTAGGGGTGTAACATTTCCTTGATTTTACATGATTTTTCTGTTCCTATATTGATTTCTATTTATATGTTAGTATAGCCATCTATTCTAATTTTATAGGATGGCTTTCATAGGGAAAGACATTTTTCCTGTAAGGAGTTGAGTAAAGTGGATACAGAGATATAACTTTGTGCTTATTAGCTATAAGCAGTGTCTGTGGTTTTGGTGAGTGTCTTAGTGGTTTTGATAGGAGGTATACATGGATGTAGTAAGGTGGTAGTATGGATTGCAGTAAATATAGTTCATCAGTGGTATGTGAACTCAGGATTAATGAAGGCAAGTGATTATCACCTATCAGTGCCAGGCTTCTGCTAGCAGCACGTATAGGTTTTTAGAGGGACATGGATATAGGAAACCTTTCCTCAGGCCCTTCAGGGATTGGTTCTAGTAGTAGCAAAACATCCAGCAATGTTAATGGCTTAGGGGGGGTGGTCCTTGGTAGGTACGTCTTCAAGCCCTGTAGATGCCATTCATGTTGTCAGCAGCATCAGTGCTGGGACATATGAATGAACTGTTGGGTGCACATTCCCTTATCCCTGCAGTATTGAGTATCAGTGGGAACAGTGGAGATGAGAACAGGCTGCATCCCAGAGGGTAAGTATCTTAGTTCCTTAGATTCTGGAGGTGTCATCTCCCACTATTTCAGACCATCCATTTCTCCATAATGCTGACACTATAGAGTTTTTCCCTGTGGTTATAGTTGCTCAGTTGAGTTCCCTCAGGTTTGTAAGTTGAAGCCTTCTGTTTGAATGTGGTTGATATTTGTGGGGCTCAAGGGTTGGGGATGTGTAAAGATTCTACCCTCTAATATGTAACTGTAATAATGAGTCTATTCTCAAGATGACACTGTGCTATAGAAGCTTGGGCTCTGGAAGTTGGGAAGGAAACAATATAAACATCTCGGAATCAAAGATAAGAAGCAAATCCTTGGCAGATCCCCTAATTGGGTACCAAGCTTGTAATTATATGGAACTCTCCCATACTAAGATTGTTGGTATCTGTGTAACAGGTTCATCTGGAACTGTCCAGATCACTCTTTCTCCCATCAGTTTGAACTCCCTGGCTTAAAATCAAGGGTCGTTTTGCTGCTCTGCTTTCTTACTGTCTGTAATGCCTTCCCAAGTCTCCAAAACTTTTGGGGTTTCCATCTCTCCCTTACTAAGTTCCAGTGTTACCCTCGGCCACTTTCCTTAGAATGCAGCTATTCCTTTGTTGTTTTGGTTCTTTGTGAAGGAGGTAAATGCTGGGAACCTCTATTCAGTTGTTTAGACAACTCTCTGATGAATCACGATTTTGAAAGTAAAACTAAGAATAGATTTCCTTTTTTTTTTTTTGGTACCGGGGATTGAACTCAGGGGCACTTGACCCCTGAGCCACATCCCCAGAAGGAAAATCACTGTACTATCATCAAAGTAGAAGGGGTGGGTAACAGATAAGAAAAACTAGACATGTTATAATCTGCAATCAAACAACGCTAATTTAATAAATGACCATATGATAAATGGGGTAAAATTGAATGGTCAGACAGAATGCATAGATGATTTTAGGGGACTAAGGCAAAGCTGGAGCATTGTGATATAGCAAAAAAAATTGTATTGCAATATCCTCTTTCTTTTTAATCTTTTGTGTTAGAAATATTTTCTTCATAGGAATATATAACTCTTTGATAGCAATATGTGATGATTTATGATTTTTTATATAAGAATTTTCTTTTTTATACAAGAACCACTAACATTTACTTCGGGGACTCTCAACATTTTTTTATTTTTTTTAAAAATATTTTTTAGTTATACATGGATACAGTGTCTTTATTTTGTTTACATATTATTATGTGGTGCCGAGGATCGAACCCAGTGCCTCACATGTGCGAGGCAAGTGCTCTGCCACTGAGCCACAACCTCAGCCCTCAACATTTTTTTAAAAAAGGTTATTTTTTGTGGATCTTGCTAAACATCGGTAAAAGAGATGAATTAAAGTAAAATAATAGCAAGAGATTCTGAGAAAATAAAATTCTTTCAACAAAGTACTTGCAGAGATTACATGGCAACCATTTTAGTCAGCTTTTTCAATGAGTCTAGATCCTAGGAAAATATATTTTTCATGAAACTTTGAATTTAAAATATTTTAAATAAAGATAATATAAAGGCCCCAGATAAAGATGAAAGCTTTAAGAATGTGACTTTGCATTTGAGTTTCCTGTAGTACTGACAAGAGTATTCAAATAGAGAATCCAGAGAAAATATTCAAGAAATAATATAGTAAAAGTTAAGGGTTTCTTTGATGAATTGTTCTATTTATTTACTTTTTATATTATTATTAATAAAATTCAATAAAAACGTACAGCATCTCTATAATTTAAGTTCTTTACAGAGATCTTGTCTGTCTCTTCTGTATTCTTAGCATCTGAGATGATGTCAGAAATATGAATTCCAGATGAGTATTCTGAAATGAATACACAAATATTTGGGTGAAGATTCTTGAGTTTTGAAATAATGTTGGAAACATAACAAAGAATAGTTGTAAAGCAATAGCATTTTTGTGTTCTTCATTCAACCAATTAAATGTACCAGAAAAGGAGACTATTAGGATGAATTTCCAAGCATGCAGAAGATTTTACATAGAAACCATTTTAGTAAGCTTTTGTGAAGGAGGTAAGTGCTGGGAAACTCTATTCAGTTATTTAGAAAACTCTCTAATGAATCAGTATTTTGAAAGTTTTCTGACTGATCAGAAGACCTAACTGGAACAACATGGAGGAGGAAAAGTTCTTTTTGGCTCACAGTTTCAGAGTTTCTGTCCATTGTCCAACTCCATAGTTCTGGCCCCAAGATGAGGCACAACATCATGGTGGAAGTATGTGACAGAGGAAAGCAGTTTAGGACATGGCAAGGAGGATGCAGAGAGAGAGCTCTGCTTACCAGGGACAAAATATAAACTACAAAGTCATGCACCTAGTGAACTACTTCCACCAGTCACACCCTGCTTGTTTACAGTTACCACCCAGTTAATCTATATCAGTGGATTAATCCACTGATTAAGTTAAAGCACTCATCCATCCAATCATTTCACCTCTGAATATTCCTGCATTTTCTCACATATGAGCTTTTTGGGATACCTCATATCTAACCTAACAAAAGCATTCAAGAATCTAGTTTAAATAACTTAATTCAAACGTTAGCTTACTTTTAGAGTGCAAGGGAATTTTAGACTCTGATAGGTGACCTACTCTTCAACAGTTATTTTAGGATAGAAGGAGTTAACATGATTTTGACTGGAACAATTTGTCATTATTATCTACATACTGTTAATGTTCTCCACCAAGCAAAAATATATCAACCATAATCCACTTCTTTGGGTGGTACCATTAGTCTTAGGCTGAGAATCAAGTACAATCTTTAACAAAGAGAGCTTCCTTAGGCTAAGGACAGTGCACATAATTCCTTCTTACCATATGAGTAGTGTGTAACTCCATAGACACAAACACATATAAGCACAACATTTATATTCATAGAACCATATCTTGATCCTTTTTTCTGATACAGGAACAATATTTGAGAAGACCCTAATTTCTAGACTATCTTATCTTAGTAGATAGAAGGGAGGAATTTTCTCATCATTAAATTCTCACTAAAGTCCTCCCCAGCTGTGAAATAATAATAACTTGTATTTAGAGCAGAGACTAACATTACTAAATTCTGTAATCCTATGGCACTTTGGTGCAGTTATATACCTCCCATCTTTCTTTAACTATGCAAAGAGATGAATTCCCCTACAAGGTGCTACAGGAAGAGCTTCCATTGCCATTGATTCCACACTTTGAGCATTGAGCATTGGTGGATACTCAATGTAAGTGAGTAACAACTTTTATTATGTTATTGCAAAAATTTTATGTTTGATTTTATTATTGAAATACAAATATTCTTTTATCTCCTTACATATCCAGTATAGAGAGTAATAGGTTTTAGTATAATGACTATGGATTTGTTAAATACATCTTTGAGTAATTCTTGCTTGTTTATCTTAGGAATATTCTCATTGTTCTGATAACTGCTTCCTAGCAGAGTTATAGGTATTAAGTTATAGGTATTAAGCTAGATAATTACCCAGTTTACCCAGTGCCTCCTGTTTACCAAAAAAAAAAAACAAACCAAAACAAGATGGTTTCCTTTATGTTAGAAAATTTAAGTTATAAAACTTAGATATCTAGAACATTATAAAATTGATCTTTTTCTGGTATAACTATACTTTCTCAGAGGAATTAAGTAGCAAATAGTGCTTTCTATTTAATTTTGAGGAAGTATATGATTCAGTTTAATTTCCTTTTCATAGTACATAGTTTACTTTTTAAAACATACACTCGAAAAGTGCCAATTTTTAAAACAGCAACGTTTTGCCTAGAATCTAGATCAAAAAGGATTAATTTCCTCATGCTGTTTGATTTGAAAAGTAAGCTGGGCATTTAATAACGGTGAGTTGATCCTTACTCTGACAAAGCTCAGGTTCCTTTAGCAACATAAGCATTTACATACTTGAAAGGAAATGTTTCTTAAGACAACAATGCAGAGAACAAAGGAGCAAAGTATTTCAAAGCTTCTAGTGTTCTGCAGGTAAAAACAGAGAAATTAAAAAAATAATAACCACATCAAAGATCTAAACTATACTCCTTTATCCTGCCAATAATTATGACAGCCTCAACAGTGATTACTGATGAAAGATTTTGTCACCCTTCTGTTAAAATACATTTAATAACATGCATACTAGTTTCATAAGAATCACAGCTACTTTTATTTATTTATTTTTTTATACTTTAGTATGAACTGTATGGTAATACAGGGGGTAAAATAGAAAAAATATGTTGCTGCATACATTTTTCCATGTCTTTAAGATATAAAAATGGCTATATCCTACCCTCATTCACTGTGATATTTTTCTCTAGAATATTTGTCTAGTCTTTGTTTTGTTTTATTGCTATAGTTTTTAGTTCACTTAACCATTTTAAGCAGCATCTAATACCTTGAAACTCTAATATAAATTTAATCATTATAGATTAAAAAGACAATTCTTTAACCTTTTTTTATTGAACACTATTAAATTAAAGTTCAAAAGCTGATATGAATAGAAGATATCTTTGGATATCTTTGGTGAAGGCTTAAAGAAATTCTGCATTAGGCACTTGCTTGTGAATGAGAACATAATTCAGATGCATGAGGATATACTTTATTATAATCAGTGTGTAAGATCCAACTCCAAAGTAACATTTGCTATGAATGAAAAATGGCCATTGCCTTATGACTCATTTCCATCTTTCCTTTATAATCAGAAACATCAGAAAATATGCTAATTCATGTCAAAATATGACATTTTTCAGATATGTTAGGTTCTTGGTTCCTATAATAAATGGGTTCTTTGTGGCTACAGTCAGTCAACAGCAGTTCTTTATGCATCTTGTCTGTGAAGTTACTTTAAGTGAACACAGTAAAGTCTTTTATTTAGTTTAGTTTTCTGTGGTACTTCACACATAATCAGCAACCATTCTATCATTGGGCTACATCTCCTCTTAAAAATCTCATTAAATGTGTAAAAGATTTTGGTTCTTGGGGAGCTTACTACTTAGCTTAAAAAGTCATTGACATAGACTGATATACTGTTGTCTATGAGGATTACATTTGAAGATATTGATATAGATGATACATGAAATGGGAAGAACTGGAACCAAGTGCAGACCCTCTGAGTACTTACTAGTGTTCATTTTGGCTTCTAAATTATTTCACTGCAAATGGATATATTAATATAACCTAGAGTCATCATATTTCAGATTAGAGTCTATATAGTATAACATAATTGTTCATATCATACTTTTCTCTCTACTTCTGAATAATACAAGACACATAATAATTTTATACAATATTTTTTATCTAATTTTGTTCTAACTTGTATTGATTATTTTTATGTTTTTATTCTCCACTGAATTTTAATCTGTTGTAATATACTTAACTGGGTGGTCATATTTACACTACTGCTCCATTTGCTAAGCACAAGTCTGAAAGCTGAATAGATTTTGAATTGAATTGCAACAAATGAGGTATAGCCTAAGACAGGCAAGTTTTAGAAGCAATTAGAAACTGAGTGGGCAATAGAGGAGGAAAAATAAGCAACTATAGTTAACTATCGTTTGGATATTATTTTACATCAAAATTCTCTGATGTTCAGTGTCATGAAAATTATATTTATATATATAATTATATAATACATATAATGTATTTAGTGGGGGCTTTTGTTTGTTTTACGATAGAAGGTAAATTCTGTTTGTATTATTCTATATCAAGTGGAATAGCTGCTTTCTTCATAGAATATCATAACTTATTAAATGAGAATTATTCTCAAATATAACTATAGTTATGATGTCAGCTACATAATCAATTTGTCAAATTATAATTTAATTTGTCCAATTATATTTCTAAGTAAAAAGAATAGGCTCTTATTAATGCTATGCAAATACTTTTATCACCATAAAAATGCAAGGAAATTCAATATAGTAGTTGTCCCTGTACTCTGAAGAGTTATTAAAAACAAAATTCATTAAAAGTAAGTTTGGAAAATCATAGCCAACTATATTCAGAATTAAAAGGGCTTCCTCATATCTACATAAAATTAGGATAATAAAGTGCTGGCAACAATATTTCAAATAAATAATAACCACAATTAATTCCACTAACCATTTCATTCAGAAAATTTTATAGTTATGGATACTGAGTAAACAGTCTGCTTTCCTAAAGTAGTTCTGTTTCCAGACAGCAAAAAGCCCTGGAAATATGAACTCAGCCAGCCAATACCATATGCAAGTTTTCTAAGCATTATCATCCTGGAAGCCACTTTGAAACATCTCTTCATGGAGGCACCAAAATTTTTGAGTATCTGGTGCAGTCAGTTTCATAGTCATTGTGATTGCCATTTTATGTTGATGGCATAAATTCTAACCTAACTTTCACAGAAAGTCTTTCTGGACAGAAATCTTGGTGTATTGCTAAATTATTAGTATGTACAAGGGTATTAAAAAAGGGAAACAACAAATCTCTATTGGGATTTAGTGCACAACTATTTCAGGAGTTTGATCAATGTTTCTCTTGAGGAAAAGAAATTATTATGAATAGTGAAGAAATTGAAAATCTTTTGAACTTTTTCACTAATTGTAAATTTCTGAACTATTTCTTTTAATAATATTATGCCTCTATAATCTTCTTGTAGGAGGAATGCTGAATGTGTCTTCTTCATTTTGAATAATACTTTGCACATGGATTATCCAATAGTGTTGACTTGATTATGAAATATGAAACAACCCTAAATGATCCCATTTTTTGGTAGATGAAGTAGAAAACTTTTGTGTTTGTCTAGAAGACCGGAGGGTTCTTCCCTGAATATATTATTTTTTTCTAAATTTAGAATCTGATATTTGAAGCAAACTAAAAATTTAGAGTGGATTTAATGACTTGAGACAGGATTATGGCTGTTGATAAACAATACTTTGTGACATTTTTAGTCAAAGGGATAACATGTCTTTAAAAAATACAAAGATAAAAACAGTTTTGTGAAAAAATTTAGCTTTTCCATAAGGAAATATTTTCCCATTTTAAAAACAATGATCAGGGCTGGGGATATAGCTTGGTAGAATGCTTGCCTTGCATGCATAAGGCCCTGGGTTCAATCCCCAGCACGACCCAAAAAAAACACACACAAAAAATGACCAATTACATAATGAAATCAAACCTAAGCAGAGAACTTTATTTCAATGAGGTATGGAAACTTCTCTGTGAGAAATACACATAAAAGGAACAAAATGACATTTTATTATCCCTTTAGGGTTACAAGACCTCACTTACCAATTTGAGAGGGAAAGTACATATTTTAGTTTTATATTTTAAAATATTTAGCAGTGTTTTTGTGAGCCTTCCCTTCCCTCCCTCCCTATCTTTTTTTTCTCTCTCCCTCTCTCGCCTTCCCTCCCTTGTTCTTTCTCTTTAAAACCTAATGAGAAAACTCAATGAAACTGTTAACTTTGCCAAAACTTCAGTCATTTCATAGTGTTCTTTGAGTGTCAGGTATTTTAACCTATGCCCCAAAATTTAACATTGCTAGACTTTCTACTATTTGCTCCACACATGGAAGTTTCTTCCCTTTCTCTGTTTTTGTTTTTCATTCTGATTAACCTTGCACTTCATTTTAAGATAGAGCTACTCTTTTTTCCTTGAAAAACAAAACCCTCAACTTTATACATGCAATATTTTGCTTCACCATCATTTTTCCTACCGTACTTTTAGTAACATGTTAGTTCTTACTCAACTAAAATACCTGTCTTATATTGCAGAGAGTAAAGGTGGAGATAGTGCTGAAATTCTTCTGTTATATAGAAGCCTAAGTTTAACAGATAATCAAAGCTAGTAAATATTCACTAAAAAATATAGCCACATACGTTTCATTTCTACCTTACCTAAGTGGCAATAATGTGCAGATTTATTAATATGACCCAGAGATATTTATACTCCATATCACATGCAAGTAAAAAATAAACCACATACATTTATAATTAAGTTCTATTCCACTATTTATTCTTAGAATTCAAAAAAGAATCAAATGAGTATCTATTCACTCATTCTAAAATTAATTCAAGAATTTAAAGATCTTAGAAACAATGTTCAATATTCTATACAGCAATACATGGCTACACTTTATATCAATAACTTACCAGAATTACGATTTAATTGAATGATTTAATTTAATTATATTTGCCTAATCTTGAACACGGATATTTAATGTTAATCAGAATGAGTTTATAAATTTTAAATTTTCTCTTAGAAAAGTTTTAAATACTATCAAAAATCTATTATTGAAATCATAAAAATGTAATCCTTATATGCTTTTATAAAATGTTTGTTTACTTTATATCAGAACTCAAATAGCAAATATATATTTATCACTTACTATTTAATAAAAAGTTAGTGATAACATAATTTGCAAAATTCACCTTTATTATGTGATCTTTATTCTAAAAAGTTTCTAAGACAGCCTTATAAGTAACAAAGATTTGTCTTAGCACTTTGAAAGTGTTATAGATTAAATTATTTTTTGCAAAATTTGGAAATATATAATTTTTATGCCCTTGCTTCTATTTATAAAAAGCAGAAGATAAGTCATTTAATTTAAAATGTTATAATTACATGTGCGCCTTATTTATAGTCATGAAAATATTTGAGAGTTACATTGAAAGGCAAAAGCCTTTCTCAGTTACTCAATTACACATAAATAGACAAGGAAATGACTTACCTCTTCATTCTACAACCCAAACCATGAATCAGTAATGAACACAATTTTTTATTAGAGAATTATAATTATACACAGTATTTGAGTTCATTTTGACAAAATCATGCATGCAAGAAATTTGATTTCAATCCCCATTTCCCCCTTTTTCCTCCCCTCCTTCCTCTTCCTTCCTGTATTATACTGATTCTCCTTTTCTTCCTCAAATGTATAGACAGTGATATCAAATACTAAAATTTTAGTACTATCAAAGTAGAATAATTTTTGGCTGTTTACACACTAGAAACAAAACAAAATGATAAAGTCTTTAGAAAAAACAAATAAAGCCAGCAAATATCTTAGCTATATTGTCATTTGGGATTCACTATTAGAAACCAGAAAAGAGGTGCAGCGCTTAACCATCCCACAGGACCTTTCTATGCCCTCACAGTTCACATGTATCCATCATGTGTGTCCACTGGCATCCTAGTTTATGATTGCCAAGTTTTTTTTTTCCCCCCTGTATTAATGACACAAACTGTTTCTTTGTGTCATAGTGATGTGGAGATTTAATATTTTACTTTTATCTATTTTGCTAGTACATTATATATATAATTGGAATGTAAATTATTGTGACCTACTTCTACTTCACAAGTCATTAAGAAAATAAAAATATCTGATTTCATTATTCTAGAAGTCAGGGAATGAACAAGCAATCCCTCTGTACTCTTCACTTTATATGCACTATATCCTTTAAGTTCTACACCAATCTAATGAGGTAAGATTCCTATTTTACAAATGAGAACCATGAGCCTCAGGTCTTTATAAAAGAAATGGCATGCCTGTAATCCCAGCGGCTCGGGAGGCTGAGGCAGGAGAATAGTGATTTCAGAGCTAGCCTCAGCAACTTAGCGAGGCAATTAACAACTCAGTGAGACTCTGTCTCTAAATAAAATTTAAAAAGGGGCTGGGGATGTGGCTTAGTGGTTAAGCACTCTGGGGTTCAATCCTTAGTACCAAAACACATAAATAAATAAAAGAAAGAAAGAAAAATGGAAAGAAAGAAATGACATTTGAACTGCAGTGGGCCTACCCTAGAGCCAGATTGTTGTTCATTGACTACATAGTTTGTTTACCACTATTAGGCCTTTTTCTTTTCCCCTTGGAAAAGTTGGCAATCAAACCTATGGCCTTGTGCATGCTAAGCAAGCTCTGTAGTGCTGAACTTAAAACCCTATGCCTCCAAAAGCTTTCTTGAGAAATTTCTTATCATGATATAATGAAAAACTATCCACATTTGAGATTTCCTAACCATCAAGTTCTGATTTTCATAAAGGCCCAAATTGCTTTTGTGTTCCCAGTTGAATTTCTGCCTCTGTTTAGCCAGATACCACCTGAACTATTATTTCCTTTTTGTAAGTATTCATCTTTTAAAAATTATTTAAAGAAGAAAGTTTGTATTTCTACTATTGCTGTAAACCTGGTATATTTGCCAAAATTATTTTTTAAAAAAAGTAGAAAAATATATACTGCTTGTCTTAGTGGTGCTGAGATAGAACTCAGGGCCTCAGGTATACTAGGCAAGCACTCTGCCACTGAGGTACATCCCCAGGCTGAGAAATAATTATTAAAAGATGTGAGTTCATATAGTTCCTCAGTTACTCTCAGGCATCAGCAGCTGTGTGCTGTGGAAGGGAAGGAATGGAACATTCACAGGCAGGCCTGGAAGTCAGGGAGACTATTGGGTGTTGGGGAGTGGGCTTTGCAGGGGTGTCTTAAGTGTCACCTCAGGCCTCACTCATGTCACCACATTAGTTATGTTTGCATTTTCAGACATCAGAGGTTCTTGGCATTATGGCAGAAATTCAGCCCATTTTATACTTCTTTCTCATTTTAACATAAGGAAATTGCAGTAACAATGATCCATGTGTTACTGGAGCAGGGATTTTAGAGGAAATTAGAAACTATAAGAAATTAGTTTCTGAGCCGGGCGCGGTGGCTCAAGCCTGTAATCTCAGCACTTAGGGAGGCTGAGACAGGAGAATCGCAAGTTCAAAGCCAGCCTCAGCAATGGCGAGGCGCTAAGCAACTCAGTGACACCCTGTCTCTACAAAAAACACAAAATAGGGCTGGGGATGTGGTTCAGTGGTCAAGTACCCCCTGACTTCAATCCCCAG
Organism: Geosciurus inauris; assembly: GCA_004024805.1. NCBI lineage: Eukaryota > Metazoa > Chordata > Mammalia > Rodentia > Sciuridae > Geosciurus > Geosciurus inauris. The sequence continues at coordinate 17,835 of PVHX01014687.1, read as the reverse complement.
GACCAAAAAAAAAAAAAAAAGAAAAGAAATTAGTTTCTGATTTTTACTGATTCTTCGCTTGCCTGATATAAAGTGCTTATCTTCATAACAACCAATGAGCATGCAATCTATAATCCTAAAAAGAAGCTTTAATTATGATGTATCTTTAATAAAAATCTATTGAAATGACTGCTTCTCATGGTTTTAGGATCCAAAAGTTACAGTTACAGTTACAAAAAGAGTAATTTCCATTGATCTTTAGAACTGTTAGTCCAAAATCTGGATCAATAAACTCTTGTCTGGAAATAGTTTGAGCTGGGTAAAGCTAACTTTATATTCCTAATGTGTGATTAGACTTTTATTATAAAAGGTATATGAGCTTCAAAGAATTCAAGATTATTTTACATATTCCATAAAGTTTCAAATTAACTATTTTTTAGATGTATTTCTCCATCTTAAGTCTGTGGAAGACCCAAAATTGATGGGACAGAGACCAGGGAAGAATAGTAGCATAAATTGAATGATTCTAAAACTGGAATGAAGAGAAAATAGCAAGGCCTACTAAATAATTAACTATCACTGCAATAATAGTGCAAAACAGAGAAGTAGAATTCTTTTTTAAAAAAGTCACAAAAGGGTAAAACTAGAAAAATCTGAAGTAAGGACCTATCAGTGAGGGGTAGCATTTTTAATCTTTTTGACTTAAATAAGTATACATAATGGACACATTGTACAATGGTATGACAAGGAAACAGTAATCCTTAGTAAAAAGTAAAGCTGTGTGACAGATCACTGATTCAGCCTCTACCTCTTAGCTCAAAGAAGAGTCTGAGATGACAAAAGTTGACAAATATTTTTAGGAAATTAGGACTGTCAAGGGCCTAAGTGGGAAAACTAAAATTATGTTGCTATTAGGATGGACACCAAGGTTTGTGGGCACAAACAGGAGCAAGGGAGACATTTACCACACTACTTAGGAAAAGCGCTGTACTAGAGAACTGGAGGTAGAGGCACCCAATTACAAATACTTGCTGCAGGAAGAGCACATGTCCTGAGATGGGTAGATTTAGAAAGATGTTTGATCACTTGCAACACTGGTAGAACTGCAAGCAAAGATCTTTATGAGAAATACAGTGAAGAGTTTAGACGGTGCTAAAGAGTGACATGAATTTTCAACTCCAATGCCAAAGAGCAGAATTACCTTGGATAGAGTTGTAAAGCCCTGAATGGAGGGATTGAGCAGCAGAAAGTATGAATGTCCATAAAATATCTGTCCTGGATATATCTTAGAGAAGACCAGAATGATAAGGGACATAGGTCTTGCTGTTAGAAATTGATCTAGTGGAGTCCAAGACCAATCAGGAAAGCAAATTTACATGGAAAATACAAATTACTGATGTTTGTGGATTGGTAGAATTACAAATAATATTTAAGGGGATGAAACCAAATATTTATAGAGCCTCAGACTACTAAATGCAGAGATGTCTTACGGCTATCAAATTGGGGTAAAACTTCCTATATGTTTATGTACTTAAACATAATTACTATACTTTTTTCTTCAAGCAGAAAGCCCTGATTAGCCTTGTAAAGCTCTTCTGACACACCCATAGTGAGTCATTTTAAATACTCTGATTAGAAAAAGGGAGGAATATGAATCCTGGCATGAGGGAAATTTTTTGTGAAAGAGAGGTTAGTAAAGTACTAGAGAGTAAATTAAATTTTTATAACAAAGAAAAATCTGAATGAAAAGAATAAAGATTGAAACAATCTTTTCTGGATAAACTGAAACCTCCCCCACTTCTTAAAGTTTAACTTCTTGAGAATATCCCCTTGTGCTCTACAAACATTCTGATATGGCACTGTAAGGCGCATATGCCATAGACATGCCTGGACATGCTGGGGATTCACTAAATTGCTGCTCATAAGAAACAGCAGCCATTGACATGTTTTGTCATGTCTGCTTGTAATCAATAAGGGGCTATAAGGGACACTGGCCATAGGCATGCTTAGCAATTACAATTGATAGGGAGCACAGCTCCATGGATATGTGCAAAGAATATGCTCAGTTGCAATTACATTTTCTCACTGGACATAACCAATGGACAGTAACTTTTATTGGATATAACCAATCACCAGCTTACACCACCAACTTGGAACTGTATTTAAACTGCTTGTCCTGTCACATTGGTGTTTTTTTTCTCCAAGGACATCAGTGAGACTGGCCACCTTGCTGTCCATTCCTAGATTAACTTCACCATTCCCTGACTTCCAGCTGTCAGCTGAAGAGAATCACCAGACAAAGACAACATCTGCTCCTTGGCTAAGAGAAGTCGCATGGCACCAGAGGCATGTAGGGGCTCGTGGTTGCCCTAGGATTGTGTGAATTGCTTGTAGTGTTCAGTTGCCCTAGGATAGTGTGACTTAACTATAGTGTTTAATTAGAGTACATTGAATGCTAGTTGGGGTGCTCCAGCACACTGGACGCTTTTTGCATTAATTGTTTATATTTGATGATTGGTGTGATTGAATATATGCTCTCATTTAAAGACAATCCACCTCTGAGTAATTATTAATTGTGCCACTTGCAACAGGCACACAAGGCTTAAGTTTTCTCATCTTACTCTATAATGACTTTTCATTTTCTCAAGCATTTAATTATGTTGTATATTTGTACGTTTTATAAAATAGTACCATGGGAAATATATATAAGAGTAAGTGAGTTATACCTTGCCTTATAGAAATAGCTCCCTTAGTTTCAAAGTTCTGAATCTTTTTGAGGAAAGAGTATCTGAGTCGTGGAGAGAAACTGACTCTAAGGGAACTACACCTCAAGACTGCGGGAGCAGTAGGTAATAAGTAGAACACACCAAGGAATAATGAAAAGTAGTCAGCTCCAGAAGAGAATAAAATGAAACTCGCTTTCCCTTCTCTCTATACTAGAGGGCTGACCTTTGAGGGGAATGGAGTAGAAGCTTGAAGAAGTTCCTTCAGAAGTGAGGAAGCTGGTCAGTGGTTAGATACATTCAAATATCATTATCATTCAAATTTATGCAAAATATTCTAGTCACTGGAATGGTTTTCCTGGAAGGGACTTGATGACAGAGTCCTGACAGGTTCTATTTCAAGTGACAGAGAAAACATAGCCTTTCGTAATAGAGAAATTAAAAGACACTAGAACCCAGGTGTAAGCTTTCACTGGACACCCCAGGTCAGATAATTAACTATCTTGAGCCTTAAATAATCTGTGGATTGGTTATTTAAATGCATTGCTACAGTGTGGCTGTGAGGTGAAAATGTTTTGTAATTCCTTAGTAATGATAATACAAGTATTTTGTAAATCTAAAGTGCTGATTGAATACAATGAAAGGAATCCTCATTTCTTTCTGAGTGTTTATGCAAGTCTGGTTTTCTTCCTCTTCTTTGAATTTATGCCCGGTTGGTACCTTTATTCATGCAGCAAAAACTATCATCATCACTAGAATGTGAATTCTTTGTCTTTTTATCTCCACTCTCTCCCATATTTAGAAGATCTTTCACAATAGAAATGTAATATTATTAAATGGATAAGCCATTAAGGTAATGACTGAATTATTCATTGACCACATTTTTCCTGGTTCTTAGTCTCATGCTCAGAAGATGAGTAATAAATGGCCTTTGTCTCAGGAAACTATCATCTTAGGTTTTTATCATATGAATTTTTATTTTTTTGGTACTGGTGATTGAACCCAAGGGCACTTCACACCTGAGCCATATCCTTAGTCCTTCTTAAAATTATTTGTTTTGAGAAAGGGTTTTACCAGGTTGTGTAGGGTCTGGCTAAGTTGCTGAGGCTGGCAATTCTCCTGCCTCAGCCTTTCGAGTCTCTGGGATTACAGGTGTGTGTTATCATACTGGTTTGATTATGTGAACTTTTAATTAACATATGCATTCTGTTTTCCCAGTTTACTACCAAATAAACTTAATTTAAATGAAAAACATATCTATGTAGAGTAGATCACATTTTATGCACATTTAATCTATCCAGTGAATTCTAATCTGTGTTCTTGCCACATTATGACACCATTTTAGATGGTTATCTTACTCACTTTGAGCTGCTGCTATAAGAAAATAGCACAGACTGGGTGCCTTAAAACAGAAATTTATTTCTCACAATTCTGGAAGATGGAGCTGAGTTTCAAGATCAAGGGGCTGGCTGGTTCTACTGTGTTGATGGCTCCCTTCCTGGTTTGCAGACGGCTGCTTTGTTTTCTCACATTGCTGAAAAAAGAGAGTTCTTGTCTTTTTATTTTTTAGTTCATTTCTCTTGTATTTCTTCTTTTTTACCACTTTTTATTTCCCCTGTGGTCTGCAGTCCAGATCCAGGGCCTCATGCATACTGTCAGTCTACCATTGATCTAACCACCTAAGCCTAGTGCCTATTCTTATAACTCCACATATCCTACTTGTGAGGACTCTACATTTATGACATAATTACTTCTTGAAGGTCCAACCTCCAAATACCACACCTTGGGGGTTAGGGCTTCAACATATTAACTTTAGGTGCCCACAAAAATTCAGCTCTCTGTAAATATAGGCTGAATGTGATTATTAGGTTGATTTTAAACAATGCATGTTCTCAATCATAAGCCACCTCTGTGGAATTATCTTTTTTTTAAAGGTTTCTTCTTCACACCCGCACACGCATGCGTGCACACATACACACAAACACGACTCAACGTAAATCAATATTTTATGCTTTGGCTTTTGAAAATGTGTAAAGCTATGTGAATTTAATGATAGTCCTTCAATGATTTTCCTCATTTGCCAACAAAGGATAAATGGCTGCTACAAAATTTGAATCACATCATTCCCCTCCTAGAATCCCTGCATGATGGTGGTAAGGATGAGAGTGAAATAAGTAATAAGGAATAAAAAGTGTTTCTCATTTTCAGGTGACTTCTTAACTTCAATGGGTTTCTAAAGGCTACTCCTCAGAGAGAAAAAGGGCCACTGTCAAGCAGATCCTGCATTTTAAAATGGTCTTTCTGAGGCTAGTTAAACCATGATTAATTTTACCTTCTCACATCATTTCTCAAAACCTTTCATTGTTTCTTCTTTATTTTATTACACATTTCTGTTCACCTGGTGCCAGTTTTTTCTATGTACCTACCATTTAAAATAAAGATTTGCATTAAAAAGGTAGTAATTGATTACTTTGAATTTCAATTCAGTACCTTTATTTTTATTTCTGTATATGAAAATAAAGTGTAAACTTTTATATAAGTTCAAAACTAAATATTAAAAAATGTATATTTTTTCACTTGTATAGCAACATTCTTAACATTTCTAACCTCAAGCATTTTCTTATCATGTGGGTCAATTTATTATTTGTTCATAGTTATTTCTAATTTTTAATGTAGATAATTTTTTTTCTTTAATGAGACCATGAGTACCAAGAAGGCTGCCTCTCTTCTTTTGCCCTGGTTCTTGAGTTCTTTCATTCACTTTTCTGTCATCAGTGGCCTGGGGATGTAGCATAGTGGTATGGTGCTTGCCTAATATGTGTGTGGCCCTGGGTTTGATCCCCAGTACCACATTGGTACACACACAGGACAACATCAATATCTTCTCATCAAAATTTATCAAACAGCTATAGTGTACCCATAGCAATACTTGTTGTACAGGAGAAATAAATATAAATATGATATTAGCATATCTTGTCTTACTTTAAGGGTGCAATAATCTAATATTGATGTTTCTTATACCTTGTCTGCATGGACTTTTTCATTCTGTTTTAGAAATTATCAAGAGGATGTGTATGTATCCATGGGTGCATTTTTTTGTGTGTGTAGAAAATATAATTTCTAAACAAAGTGATTTTAAGATCAAATCTAAGCCGGGCACGGTGGCTCACGCTTGTAATCCCAGCACTTTGGGAGGCTGAGACAGGAGAATCGTGAGTTCAAAGCCAACCTCAGCAACGGCGAGGCGCTAAGCAACTCAGTGAGACCCTGTCTCTACAAAAAACACAAAATAGGGCTGGGGATGTGGTTCAGTGGTCAAGTACCCCTGAGTTCAATCCCTGGTACCAAAAAAAAATAAAAAATAAAAAAGATCAAATCTAAAATAAAGCAAAATTAATTTTTCTAAAATAAATATAATAATAATAAATTATTCTATAATAAATTTTTCTAAAATGTCATTAATAATAGTAGTCTATGGAATTTTAGTTAGGACATGCTTTCTTCTTCTTCTCTTCCCTCCCAGCCAAGTATGATGAATGTTCCAGTCCTGCCATGTATAATCTAGAAGACAGGGCACTGCTCCCTCCAGCTTCCAGTCAAGTTGTACACTTTCTCACAGAGAGGGCAGGCTGCTAACATTTATTTTCCTTCCTTCTTTCTCTCATTATTTGTCATCTGCCCCAGCTCTGCATTCCTGAGGTCAATGCAAGTATGGCCAAATCAAGGACTCTTTCTCTTCCTACTTCCTACACCTCTTCCATGTTGCAACAGGCTGAAAATACTTTGATTACCCTCGCTCATAGGATGATGTGTTCAACTGCAGAGACAAGCTGAGAAGCTTGCACCCTGTTCTGGAAGGAGGTATATTTGTTCTAAGAGATGTGAACCCAACATTTTGCCCACAGAGTGGACATAATAGAAAGAGAAAACCATAGAAAGAGAAAACTCTGAGGCTCTTTCCAAAGACATTGATATTATTTGAAATAGGATGTGGAGGAAATTCAAAGCCAATGACATTTTTTTTTTTTTTTATATATTGGGGATTGAACTCAGAAACACTTTACCATTGAGCCATATCCCCAGCACTTTTTATATTTTTTGTTTTGAGATCAGGTCTTACTAAATTGCTTAGGGCCTCCCTCAGTTGCTGAGGCTGGCCTGGGCCTTTCAATCATCCAGCCTCAGACTTGTGCTGGAATTACAGACCTGCTCCACCACACCTAGCTTTCTAATGGTAATTTTGAACCAATGAATATTTCATTTCATTGCTAGCATTCAAGAGAAGACTGGAAGCACCTAGAGAGCATAAAGGTAATTTACAAATCCATAGGTTTCTTAAAGAGGATCTAGGAAAGAAGCAGCTGAAAAAGCTTCCAGAGATTCAAAAACTAAATAAATAAAACTGTTTTCAAAAATTGTCCTTAAAGGGGCCCACATTTAATAGTATTAGACTGTGGAGTAATCTACACCCCAAGGATTGTCAAAACATAGATGAGTCAAGCATCCATTAGTGGACCCTCAGAGCTCTGTGTGATAAAAACAGAAATAGACAATTTCCTGGGAAATCAGGAAAGAGACAGGGCAAGCCCAGCAAAAGCTACTGATGTCTCAAGGTGACTGAATGTGCTAGGATAATCAGGGGCTTCACCCTTCAAAGGAAATAGATTTCATGAAACTAGGTCAGTGTAAGGAACATCAGCCACAGGCATGCTTAGCAGTGTCTGGACGCAATTGATAAGGACCATAACCTAGAGACAGAGAAAACAATGCTTGAGTGTGATAAAACAGCACCAACTTGGGACTGTATTTAAACCACTTGCCCTGCTACATCAGAGAGCTTCACTCCAAGGACATCAGTGAGACTGGCCACCTTGCTGTCCATCCCTGGATGACTCCACCATTCCCTGATATCCAACTGTCGACAATGTCCACTCTTCGGCTAAGAAATGTCACATTGAATTTTAATTGCGTGTGCTTTATTCTGGATTTTTATATCTGTGTTCATCAAGGATATCAGCCTATTTTTTTCTTTATTCATTGTCTCATAATCAGATATTGAGAACAGAATAATTCTGGCTTTGTATAATAAGTTCTAATTTATGAAATAGTTTGAGGATCATTGGTATTAATTTTTCTTTATAAGTCTGTTAAAATTCCACAGTGAGGGCTGGGATTGTAGCTCAGTGGTAGAGCACTTGCCTCCGCATGCATGAGGCACTGGGTTTGATCCTTAGCACCACATAAAAATAAATAAATAAAATAAAGATATTGTGTCCATCTACAACTAAAAAAAAAGAAATCCACAGTGAATCTGTGTTGTCTTGGGCATTTCTTTGTTGAGAGACTTTTAATTATTGTGTCAATCTCATTGATTTTTTATATTAATCTATTTGTGTTTTTTATATCATTTTGCTTCGATTTTGATAGATCCAGAAATTTGTCATTTTTTTCCTGAATTTTCTAGTTTATTGGAATATAGTTTTATAAAATATATCCTAATGGTGCTTTGAATTTCAGTGCTAGATGTTGTAGTATGCCTTTTTCTATCTCTTATTTATTTGGGTTTTTAACTCTCTTTCTTTTAGTTAGTTTAGCTTAAGGTTTGTCATTTTTATTTGTTGTTTCAAAGAACCAAATTTATACTATTCTTTTAGTCTCCATGTCATTTATTTCAGCTCTGAGTTTTATTATCTCTTTCCTTCTACTTATTTTGGGTTTAGTTTATTCTTATTTTTCTAATACTTCAAGAGGTATCATTAGGTTATTTATTTGAGATCTCTTCTTTCTTCTTCTTCTTCTTTTTTTTTTTTTGTTACTCGGGATTGAACTCAGTGACACATGACCACTGAGCCACATCTCCAGCCCTATTTTGGATTTTATATTAAAGACAGAGTCTCACTGAGTTGCTTAGCACCTTTCTTTTGCTGAGTTTGGCTTTGAAGTTGTGATCCTCCTGCCTCAGCCTCCTGTGCTTCTGGGATTACAAGAGAGTGCCACTGTGCTGTGCAGATAGTAATATTTTTTTTTAAATGCAGACTCTCATAGCCATAAATTTTCCTCTTAGTGTTGTTTTCACTGTATCTCCACAAGTTCTAATATGGAGTGTTTCCATTTTCATTTGATTCTAGGGATATTTTAATTCCTCTCTTGGTCTCTTATGTGACTCACGGTTTAGAACTCTGCTGTTCAATTTCCATGTGTTTGAATAATTTCTAAAGTTTATCTTGCTGTTAATTTCTAGTTTGATTCCATTATGATCTAATGAGATGCAAGAAACCTTTTAAGTATGTTTGAATTTGTTAAGACTTGTTTTATGGCCTAAACCACATATGCTTTCGGAAAAAAAGTTTCATGTGCTGATAAAATGAGTGCTTTTTTCAGCTGGTAGATGCAATTTTCTGCAAATATCTAGTGAGTCCATTTGATCTATTATGTAATTTTAAATAATTTTATCTTTATTGATAAATTGTTTACTTTATCCATATAAAATGACTTTCTGTGTCCCTTCTTATTAATTTTGGCTTAAGGTAAATTATGTGAGATATGAGTATAGCTGCTCCTGCTTGCTTTTGGATTCCATTTGCTTGATGTAATGTTTCTTTCTTTTTCATTTTTATTGTTGCATTATGTTTATGTATAACAGTGGAATTCATTCCGTATATTCATATATGCACATAATATAATTTTTTTGTTATTTTACTTTCAATTTTGCTAAGGCTGGCTTTGAACTCTCAATCCTCTTGCCTCTGTGTATGTCTTTGCAGGGAAGGAGAGTTTCTTGTAGAAAACATATTGTTAGGTTTTGCTTTATAATCATCTTATTTCTTTCTTTCTTTTTTTTTTTTTTTTGGTACTGGATATTGAACTCAGAGGCACTCGACCACTGAGCCACATTCCCCAGCCCTATTTTGTGTTTTTTTATGAAGAGACAGAGTCTCACTGAATTGCTTAGTGCCTTGCCGTTGCTGAGGCTGGCTTTGAACTCACCTCCCTAAGTGCTGGGATTACAGGCTTACACCACCACACCCATCTTTTAATTTTTCTCTTTTGGTTGGAGATAAAGATTACATACATTCAGGGTTTTTGTTGAAAGGTATATACTTGTTTTTGTAATTTTTTTTGTTTTTCTTCTGTTTTGAATAATCTATATTAATTTCTTCTTCTCTTATATATCTTAGAGGCTTGATTATTTTCTATATTAATAGCATTTGGTTATTTTCTAATTCTTATTTGCTGATTTACTACCCTAGTGATATGTATTCTTTTTTGTGCTTTTATGATTGTGTTTGCCTTTTTTTCTCTTCTGGGTATAGGAATATCCTTAAGTATTTTTTGTAATGCTGGTTTAACAGTGATGAATTGATTATCTTATGTCTATCATGAGGGTCTTTTATTTCTTCGTCAATTTGGAAGGATTTCTTTGTGGGTATAGTAATCTAGGTTGTAGTTATTTTTGTTCAGGGTTTAGAGAATATCATTCTATCCTCTCCTGGATTTAGTTTCTGCTGAGAACTCTGCTATTATTCTGATGTATTTGCTTTCAAATGTGAGTTGACAGGTATTTTACAGTTTTTAGTATTTTATTTTTTTCAGTATTTTTGGTAGTTTAACTATTCAGATTTTTGAGAGAATTTTTTCTGTTATTTCTATTTAGGGCTCTATACTCCTCTTGTATCTGGATGTCAATATCTTTCTTGAGATTTGGGATTTTTTTCCAGCTATAATTTCTTTGAATAAGTTTCCTTTGTTTTTAGCTTATGACTGTTCTCCCTCATCCTTTCCAATTATGCATATATTTGGTCTATTAATTTTGTCCCAGGGTTGTTGTATGTTCTGTTCATTCTCTTTCTTTATTCCTCTTGTATTAATGTGATGATAGCTCAACTTTTTCTTTGAGCCCTAATATTTTTATTTCTCCCAAAATAGTCTATTATTAAAGACTATTAGTGAATTTTTCATTTCTAAGATTTCTGTTTGGTTATTATTTTGGTTATTGGTTAGTCAACTTTTCCATTGTTGTGAACAAAACACCCAACAAACAATCTAGAGGAGAAAAAGTTTATGGGGAGTTTAGTTTCAGAGATCTCAGTCCATAGGTGATTGATTTCATTGTTCTGGGCCCAAGGTGACGACCACACCACAGCAGAAGGATTCATCAGAGAAAAGCTGCTCAGCTTATGGCAGGGTCAGGAAGCAGAGAGAGAGAAAGTGGGGTGAGGGACTGCAGGAAGAACAGTCCTTCCAGAGCACATCCCTAGTGACCCACTTGCCTAAGTTACCACCTAGTCAGTCTATTAAAACTAGGATGGCCTGCTTAAGCTGTAACTGTCATAATGTAATAATTTTATCTCTGAATATTCCTGCATATACAGAATGGGTGGGAAGGGGGTGACTTCATAAGCAAACCATAACCATTCTTCTTTAAAATATCTATGGCTTTTTTAAATTGCTCATTCATATTTTGCATTGTCCTCATTAATTCATTCAGCTATTTATTTGTATTCTCTTTGAATTCGTTATGCTTCTAAAAAATCATGGCTTTGAATTTTTCATCTGGTATTTCATCCATTACATTATCTCTGGATTCATTTTCTAGAGAATTATGAACTCTTGGAGGAATCATGTTGACTTATATTTTCATATTTCTCTTATTACCATGCTCTAATTTGTGCATTCTTCTTGGGAAAGACATCTTACATAAGGACCTTCTTAATAATGCATAGGCTTCTCTTGACAATGAAAACTGAATCTATACAACTGCTTTGTTGTATAGATTTGAGTTTAATTTCAAATGTACTTCAATTCCCTTGTGGGCTCTGTGGCTATGATTACTGGGCTTTGATGCTGTGCATATTGTTTCAGAGCCAAAGGGCCCACTTTCTCTGTGGGCCTTGTAAAAATATGGTTGCTTTGGTAGTTCAGGCAGAATATTATTGAAAGCAGAGGGTATACAATGCAATTTTTGTGGTTACTCCTCCAGGCATGTCAGCAATGTGTGCTATAAAAGGGTATGGGGGCAACCTATGTTGAAATCTATTGCAGGTGCTATGTCTTAATGAGTTGCTATTTCTCTTTGGTGTTGCTATGTGAATATCCAGGACCGAGACTTCTGGCCAAACCACTTCAGTCAAGCTTATTTGGGGTCTGGTGATCAGATGAAGGCTTTTTGTCTCCTCTATTCTTAATTTGAAGGAAGGTTCAAGTGGAATTAGGTTGTGACTCAAATAAGGTGTATTTTTGGTCATCTTAGATTGGGGATGATCCTCAGTGACCAAACACCTAACCAATGTGTTTGCAGTGTCAGGCTCATTCTCCATCAGTGCATTAAAAAAAGAAATAATAATGACAAAAAACAGATAAAGAAATACATTTAAAATGAATAAAAACATAATGACCACACTGCCACCAACAGCATAAATGAAAGGGCTAAAGATAAGGGAGAATAAACAATCTTAAACAATGATAAAAATATTATCAAAAACTAAAAAATAGAGTAAAAGAAAGATAAGATGGGAAAATAACTGAAAAGAAAAACTTAAAATTTGAAAAGTGAATAGAAAATTAAGAAGAGGGGAAAAAATTAAAAAATGGAAAAAAGGAAAAAATAATAAATATCAAAAGTAGAAAAGGGGAAATAAGGAAAAGGTATATGTAGATATAATGAGTGTAAAGAAAGTAAAACAGAGATAATGAAGTTTTAATGAAAACAAAATTTCTTCTTCACCAAGGTGCTTGATTATGCTCTTGAGAATGGATAAACCCAAACTGTTTTCATTAAATATTCTTTTTATATCTTCTTAGGGGGTTTATCCCTTTGAAAAAGTAAAGCCTGGGTTCTATTCAGCCTCTTGTTTTTCCTTTGTTGTATTTTCAGGAGTATGAAAAGGAGTATTTTCTGTCAGGAGCCTGTTATAGTACCTCTCAGCTGCCCTGCAGACCAAACTTTCAGAGATCTCAGACCTTACTCCAGTTATTTGGGCTGTGCACTCTGAGAGTAAGGCTGATGTAAATGTTGCAGTATGTGAAGTATTCCAGTGTGTTGTGGTTGCCCACTCCAAGTGAGGGGAGAGGTTATGAAATCACAACTATCTTTGCTGAGGTATGTGTCAATGGGTCACCCACAATTCACCACCCATGAAGCTGGTTCCCACATGGTTAATATGAAAAAATTTATAATAATATAAACACTATATTATTAATATTAAAATATTTATAAATATTTAAAAATGAATATTTGCTGTTCTTTCTTCTGCCTTAATTAAAAGATATGAAAGTATGTAAAAAAATGCAGTCACAAGCTGCATAATGAATTATGAACTGCATATATGATGGTCATTTCATAAGACTATGTGACTTAGTAAGGATGTAGTCATCTTAATTTTTGTAAGTATAATCTACGATATGCACACAGTGACAGAATTCCCTGACAGTGCATTTTTCAGAATATATCTTCATTGTTAACTGATGCAATTATAGAAATGCATTGTTAGACTGGGCAATATATATCACTGTCAGATATATAACAGCAATAGAACCAAATGCCAAAGAATAAATTCAGATATACAGGTATTGCATTTCCATTCTCACTGGAATTGCAAATATGTATCTGAATTAGATAACCATAGATTAATATATATGTGGTAAGTCCAAGAACAATTAATAACAATACAAATTTAGAAATAGGGTTTTAAAAAAAGGATTGAAACATTAACTAGGAAATATTTTGTTTCAAGTAAAACAATAAAGAAATAGAGAAACAAGCAAAATATGAAACATATAGAACACTGAAAGTAAAATGGTATCTATAAATCCAATCATACCAATAATAACATCAAAAGGAAATGGATTTTCCAGTCCAAAGGTGGACACTGGTAGACTGTGTAAAAAACAAGATCTAATTCTATGCCATCTAAAGAGGCACATTTAGTTTCAAAAGTGTGAACAGGGAGATAATAAAAGTCTGAAAAAAGACATGTAACGCAAATAACAAGTGGGAGTAGCTATATTAAAGTCAGGTAAAGTAGATTTTAAAATAAGAAATGTAGCTAAGAGAAAGAGTGATATTTATAATAATGAATGCATCTATCCTTTAGGAAGATTTAATGATTACAAACACATTAAAAATGAGACTCCACAATACACATAGCCATATTTGACAATTTTGAAAGGATAACAGACATTGGAACAACAATAAAGACTTTAATATCTCAATTTCAATAATATAACTAAACATAGAATGGATAAGGAAAGAGAAGACCTGAATAACACTATAAAACAAATAAACTTAACAGGGTTTCTGGTTGAAACCCTGTCCAACAACAGAATACATTTTATTGTCAACTATATGGAATATTTTCCCTAATAAGCCATGTGCTAATCACATAATAAACTTTGATAAATTTATAGTGTTTGTAGTTATACAAACTAAAATATTTTCTCAGGCTACAGTAGAATGGAATTAAAAATCAATAATAAAATAAATTTGGCAAATTCACAACTATATGGAAATGAATCCACATACTCTTAAATACCCACAAGCTAAAGCAAACTCACAAGAAAAAATCATAAAATGCATTAGGTAAACAAAAATCAACATCAAAAACATAGGATACTATAAAAGTGTGATTTCAGAGAAATTTATAGCTGAGAATACCCACATTGAAAAAGAAAAACCTCAAAATAATTTAACCTCCTTCTTTAAGACAGTGAAGATGTAATATAAGGAGAAGAAATTAAATAAGAAATGCCAAAGAAGAAATTAATGAAATAAAGTATATAAATATAATAGAGAAAATCAGCAAATTTGGAAGTTGATTGTCTAAACACATGAAGAAAATGGATGCTTTCTTTTTGCTTACACTGATAGAATAATGAAAAAAATTCTCAAATCAGAAACAAAAGAAGAATTATTATTGCTAAAATTGCCATATATACTATGAATGGCAATATAGTGGGTTGCCTGGTGGTCCCTACAAAAGATGTTCACATCTTAACCCACAGAATCTATGAATCTGACCATATTTGGAAAAGTGATTTCTGCCAACATAATTAAGTGAATGAATTTGAAATGAGACCAAATATCCTTTAGAAGAAACAGAAGTGAAGACGTAAAAAAGAGAAGGTCATATGAAAATGAAAGCAGAAATTGTAGTTATGCAACCACAAGCCAAAGAATGCCTGAAGCCACAGGAAGCTGGAAGAGACAAGTCAAAAGCTTGTGTAGAATCTCCAGTGTGGCCCCGCTGACAACTTGATGTTAGGTATTTCCTTAAAGAACTTTGAGAGAATGAAATTATGTTGTTTTAATCTCCACATTTATGATCATTGGCTATGATATCTTTAAGGAACTAATAAAATTATATGACAGCAAATTAGATTACTCTGATGAAGGACTAATTCCTACCAAAACACAATGTACTAAAACTTAAGAGGAAACAGAAAATGTGTATTGATCTTTAACAAGTAAGATGATTGCAATAGGAGCAAAAATAATACAAAAAGACTATACTTGCTTTGCTTCACTGGTGAACTCCAACAAATATTTAAACAAGAATTAACCTCATTTTTGTTCTGTTTTGTTTTTCAGAAACTTACAAAAATTAAGAGAGAAGGGAACCTTCTTCAAGTAATTCCATGAGGATGGTATCAAATTCACATTAGAAACAAAGACATCACATGGAAAGAAAACTGCAAACCAATATCTTCATAATTATAAATATAATTTTTCAAGGAAAAATTATAATTTTTCCTTGAGGTAAAAATCCTCAAGGAAATACAAGCAACCTAAATCCAGGAACATATGAATTCATATAAACCTGAATTCAAGAACACAAATACTCAACAATCTGAGAACAGAAGGAAATGTCTATAGCTTGATAAAGGGCATCTATGAAAACTACACAAATGACATACATAATGGTAGAAACAGAAAGTGTTCCTTAATATTGGGAATAGGACAAAGATGTCCCAATTCACTGCATCTATTCAGTATTGCTCTGGAGGTTCTTTGTGTGGGTAATTACAGAAGGAATAAATTATATACAACCATACAAAAGA
The DNA here is from genome assembly GCA_004024805.1 of Geosciurus inauris. Lineage (NCBI taxonomy): Eukaryota > Metazoa > Chordata > Mammalia > Rodentia > Sciuridae > Geosciurus > Geosciurus inauris. The sequence goes on along the minus strand of PVHX01014687.1, from coordinate 2,077 downwards.
AGGAAGAACAAAATGGTATTTGCAGATGGTATGATCTTACATGTAGAAAATTCTATTAAAAATCCATTTGAGGGCTGGGACTGTAGCTCAGTGGTAGAGCACTTGCCTAGCATGTGTGAGACACTGGGTTTGATCCTCAGAACCACATATGAATAATAAAGGAATAAAATAAAGCTCCATCTACAACTAAAAAAAAATTTAAAAATCCATTTGAACTGCTGGAATTAAGTAATTTCAACACATTCCAAGCATAAAGAGCAATATATAACATTTATTGTATTTCTATACACTAATAATAAATAATCCATATAAATTTAAGAAAAATATGCATTTAGAAAGCATCAGAAAAGAAATTCTTGAAAACAAATTTGATGAAGTTTAAAAAGCTCATATTGCAAAGCTAAAAAATATTTTTCATAGATCTGAAGACATAAATTAGTTAAGATGGAAATATTTCTAATATTGGGTTCATATTTGTTATAATTACCACTCATATTCAACCTGGCTTCTTGGCAGAAACTGAAAAACTGATTTTAAAATTAACATAGACTTCCTAGGTGCCCGTAATAGCTCGAATGATCTTTTAAAAGAATAAAGTTCGAAGCCGGGCACGGTGGCTCAAGCCTGTTATCCCAGCACTTAGGGAGGCTGAGACAGGAGAATCGCGAGTTCAAAGCCAACCTCAGCAACGGCGAGGCACTAAGCAACTCAGCAAGACTCTGTCTCTACATAAAACACAAAATAGGGCTGGGGATGTGGCTCAGTGGTTGAGTGCCCCTGAGTTCATTCCCCAGTACCAAAAAAAAAAACCCAAAAAACAAAAACAAACAAACAACACCAAAAAAAGAATAAAATTCGAGAACTGGAGATATGGTTCCATGATAGAGGTGGTAGAGTGCTTGCCTAGCATGTGCAAGGCCCTGGGCAAAATTCCCAGCACCACTACAGAAATAAATAATAAAAATTAAATATCTGAGGATGCAACTTTGTGATAATAGTTCTGCTAGGTTCAACTTCAGTACCTACAAAAACTAAATAAATAAAAAATAAAGTTGAAGAATTCACATCCTAATGTCAAAGATTAAAATGAAACTATAATAACCAAGACAGTGTAGTTCTGACATAAGATAGCCATGCATATTAGTGAATAGAATTGGACCTTCACTTTTTGTTCATTTGATTTTTTTTTTGGAGAGGGGGTGTTGCCAGAGATTGAACTCAGCTGAACTCAACCACTGAGCCACATCCCCAGTCCTTTTTGTGTTTTATTAGAGAGAGGGCTTCACTGGTTTGCTTAGTGCCTCCATGTTGCTGAGGCTGGCTTTGAAATTGCAATCCTCTTACCTCAGCCTCCTGAGCCACTGGGATTACAGGTGTGCACCATCACACCTGCCTGTTCATTTGATTTTTGACAAAAGTTCTAAGACCATTTGATGGGGAAAGTGTTTTCTTTTCAAATAGTGGTGCTGAAACAATTGATACTTTCATGAAAAGGAAAATTTAAACCTCTCTACCTCACCCAAAAATGGAAGAAAACAAAAACCACACCTCAAAATGGGTGAGTCAAAGACCTTGACGTAAATGCTAAAACTCAAAACCATCTTAAGTAGAAAACATAGATGCTTCTAGGATCTGACACCAAAAAACAAGCAAAATAAAGGGAAAAAACTATATAAAACTTAGACTTCACAAACTTTAGAGTATTAAGCTTGAAATACCAGTATCAAAAAAGTAAAAAGGTTATCATTTCCTCCTCATGGAATATTTTGCCAAGAATGCTGTGTAGTGCAGGCTTTCTTGCTGTAAATTCTTTTAACTTTTGTTTATCATGGAAAGATTTTGTTTCATCATCAAATCTGAAGGTCAATTTTGCTGGAGATAGGATTCTTGGTTGGCATCCATTGTCTTTTAGGGCTTGGAAAATGTTATTCCATGATCTCCTGGCTTTTAGTGTCTGGGTTGAAAAATCTGCTGAGATACGAATTGGTCTCCCCTTGTATGTAATCTGGTTCCTCTCTCCCGTGGCCTTTAAAATTCTATCCTTATTCTGTATGTTGGGCATTTTCATTATAATGTG
>PVHX01014686.1:0-49571 GCA_004024805.1 Geosciurus inauris | reverse complement strand
CCACTGAGCCATAACCTCAGTCCTATTTTGTGCTTTATGTAGAGTCAGGGTCTCACTGAGTCGCTTAGAGCCTTACCATTGCTGAGGCTGGCTTTGAACTCATGATTTTCCTGTCTCAGCCTCCCAAAGTGCTGGGATTTTAGGTGTGCGCCACCATGCCTGGCTAGGTTTTGGGTCTTTATGTCTCTGTCTCCTATACATTGATTTATTTTCAAAATGGTTTTGAAACCTTAAAAAGAGGGTGATTACAGTGGCAATACCTAGGAATTATGTGTGTGTGTTCACATTCTACAAAATTTAAAATACTTCATTATCTATTTGACAGTATTAAATACTTTTATTCCATCGTTTGACTTACCATATTATGTGAATGACTATCAATAACAAAGAGGGAGAAAGGAAAAATATTCTTCTAAATACTTACATTTTACTGAAAATTTAATCCTCCTTGAGAAACAAAGCATCCACTCTTTTCCATCCAACACTTAGTATACAATTTGTTCAGAATCTTTTTCAGGCTATAATGCAAATAGCATATGCATAGCTGAGATGTTTTATTATTTTTTAATGAAAAATCGTGTATATAACTGTTACAGAATATTTGCTGTCAAGTAAAAAGATAGTTTGTTTTACAGTGTACCAGAAGTGAGTAAAAATGATCCTTCTCCTCACTGAATTGTCAAAATTATGTAATTGTTTTGGCATTTTGTAGACTCAGATGTATATGTATTCACATATATGTTTGTATGTGCTCATATGTGCTTATATAACATTTTGTAATCCAAAGAATTATTCTTGAATTTTTGGTAGTTTAACAAACATACCATATCATTCTTGGTACTTGCTATATTCTCAAATAAGATGTTTCTCCAAATTAAACAATATTGTCTTCACAATGTGTAAAATATCACACAGTTTAAAATCAGACATTTTTGGAGAAAATTACAAGGAAGGGTTCAAAAAGAAGGGAGCATGTTTTTCCTAATCCTTTCATTTTAGCATAATTATGTTTATTGTATCACACCTAAACTTTACAAATGAAAGTATTTGAGATTCAGAAATATTGACTGATTCACTCAGTAATTGCTTATTGGAGAAATATACAAACCAGTGTGCAAGAAGAACAGAAGTATGCATTCCCTGATCCTTTCATTTTTGGAAAATTATGTTTATTACATTGCTTCTGAAATTTACAGGTGAGGAAATCTGTATCTCAGAAATTTTGACTGATGGAAATGCCTAATACGTGAAACCAAGTATAGAAATGTTCTCGTGATTCCAGTTCAATGTTGCTTTCCTCATACCAGTATTTCTGAAAATACATCCTATGCATTAGAATTGCTCATCCTGTTGCTTTTTTTAAATATTATTTTAAGTTGTCAATGGACTTTATTTGTTTATATGTGGTGCTGAGAATTGAACCTAGTGCCTCACACATGCTAGGCAAGCACTCTACCACTGAACCACAACACCAACCCTCATCCATTTGCTTTTAAAAATACAGATGATGGGCTCATTCCAGTTCTTTCTCTGCTCTTCTGCTTCAGATGTTTAAACTTAAGTATATCAAGAGCTCTTGAATTTTACAACCTCCTAAGGTGGGGGGGAAACTGAGGGACATTCTGATTGGTCCAAATGAAGTCAGGTAACTACCTCTGTATCAACTGGCAGATAGAAAGAAAAAAAGATATTTCCACATACAAAGATAATCTTTTGCCAAGGCCTTGAGGTGGAAAAGTGTGTGGCATTTATGAGGAAGGAATAGTTTAATTTGAAAAGGATGAAAGACACATGCATCTAGAAAATAATGAGAAAAATGGAATAGATCATACTGGGCTCTATATGCCAAACCAACTAATTTGAACTTTATTTATTAGATAAGAGCAAACCATTGAAAAAAATTTTTAGGGGGCTGGGGTTGTGGCGCAGTGGTAGCGTGCTCGCCTAGCACGCGGGAGGCGCTGGGTTCAATCCTCAGCACCACATAAAAATAAAATAAAGATATTGTGTCCACCTACAACTAAAAAATACATATTTAAAAAATTTTTTTTTTTAGAAAAAAACATCTTGTCAGAGTTAGATTAAGTTTCTTCTTCCACCATTAAGTAAATTGAGTTTGGGGATTTACCAGAAGAGTGGTTCTCAAACTCGTTTGTACCTAACTAAGAAATATCTAAAATGCTTGTTTTAAAATGCATATTCAAGTTTTCTAATCTCAGATTATAATTCAGAGGAACATTGCAAGAAATGTTATGCTGAGGCTTGAGGGAGTCTGTTCTGGTTGTCTTTATTTCAGGCTTCTTAAGTAATGCACTAGTGATTAATGTGGAGTGGAGGGCTCTGTGGTGGAAACAAGACTGTAAGCTATATTGAAAATAGGCAGCAGCAACTCAGTTCAAGCCAATTATTGCAATGTGGAAATGTGGGCCTGGTTTTGTTTAGTCATGGGATTTTTCAGAAGAAACAAAATATGTAAATTATTATGAGAACTCTTCCAGTTTTTAAATGTGTAATGTGATTTACGTGTGTATGTAAACCAAACAGAAGTTTTGATTGGCTTTGGCTCGAGGACAGCTAATGAAAGACTTCCGAACTTTCTTGATTAGCCCCACATAGATCATCCATTTTTGTAATTTTTAAATTATCTTTGTGTGGAATCAGCCTCAAATTTGAATGCATTTCTGTGGTGTTGTATGTGTCAGTATGTGCTTTTTAGACAGTAGACAATGTCTATCAAAGCTCCATCAAAGGAAGTATTCATTCTCTATTTTATTTTATTTTTATTTTTTAAAATTTTTTATTTATAGATGGACACAGATATCTTTATTTTATTTTTATGTGGTACTGACTATCGAACCCAGAGCCTCACACATGTAAGGCAAGCGCTCTACTACTGAGCTACAATCCCAGCCCCTCATTCTCTATTTTAAATCTGTTCAATTACAGTGAACACGTCACAAGGTAGGTGGGAGGTTGATTTATGCATTGGTCATTTGTGTCACTGTGTTTTTGTGATGGTGACTTTTACAGCTTAGTATTAAAACATTTGCCAATTACCTGTGCAGGGGAAAATATTCAATATGCTATGTATTTAACTTGTATTTCCTTATATTACATACATTTATGCATACAGAGCTCTCTTGTATTATTCTGCCTCCTTTTCTGTAACATGGTATCCGCTTGTATGTTGTGCAAATGTTTCCCCACGCTTACTTTTCAAGTGGTTTCTCAGAGCAGATGTTCACCCAAGTATACTTTCTTCATTTTTTACTAGTATTATTTTTCTATACAAACAACAGATTGTTTTTGGCTGTCCTTTAGATTTAAGGAGAAAAAAAATTCACCACTACAGATGTTTGCTTCTCTCTCCCCACCCCAAGATTCTTAGCAAAGATTTTTAAAAGAAGATACACCCTTACTCCTCTTTTTTCCCTGCCTCCTTAATATCATATCATGAAGATTGGCCTTTAAATATTTTCCATAGAGTTATCTTTAACACATTTTTCTGAACAAAATTACCTTTTTACAGTATAATCACAAGATGAAAATGTGGTTTTCAGAGACTCATGAACAAAACTCACTTGCCTAAGTTTCAACAAAATGTAGTAGAACAATTTTATATTTTTTGAAATTTATTAGGGATAGTTAGGAGTGTTGTTCTTCATCTAAAGTTAATTCTTTTAGTAGTTATGAAGGGATTCTGAGTAATAGGAATAAAAATATAGGTGTCATATACTAGACTTTATATAACTGCTCTGTATTATAATAATAGTTAAGCATTTACAATTACATATTAACTTACTAGATCATGCATTTGAATAATGGTTTGCAGTTTACAAAGCATTTTTACCTGCACTATCTCGTATAATAACCACACAATGTAATATAGATTTTTTATGCTAATTTTTATAGGTAAAGGCTAAGAAAAGGTTTACTCAAGCTCACATAGCCACCAAGCTGAGGTGCAAACTCCAGCCCAAGTTCAATTCTTTATTTGTACAGTCTCATCTTGTCTCTCTGCTCCTTTTATAATTAGATTCAAAGCATTCTCAATTGTATTTTAAGTGTTATTTAAATATAATTCAAGCACATAGTTTTCCCTACTTAAATTGTAAAATGTAATGTAGTATTCATAGAGTTATGCAGCCATTACTGTAAGCCGAATTTATAACAATTTCATCACTCCAAAAGGAAACATCATACCTATTAGCAGTCATTCCATACTTTCCCTTCATCCAGCCCTGGCAAGTACTGATCTACTATCTTTCTCTATGGATTTACTTATTTAGGACATTTCATAGAAATGAACTCATGGCAAGACATTTTGTATAAATGCATTCATACAATAAGCAGACTTTTGTGCCTGGCTTCTTTTGCTAAGCATAATATATTTACATTTCATCCACATTAGCACTTAATTTCTTTTTATGGCTAAGTAGTATTTCATTCTATAGATATACCACTTTTTGCTTATCTTTCCATTAGTTGGTGGGTATCCATGTTATTTCCACTTTTAGTTTTATGAATAATGCTGCTACATACGTATACATCCAAGAAAACTGAAAAGACCTTGTATACAAATTGCTACACTGCTATTATTCAAAGTAGCTTAAAAGTGGAAACAACACAAATCTCCATCAATTAATGAATAGAAATACAAAATTTGATATATTTACATAATTGATTATTATTGAGACATAACAAGAAATGAGTTACTGGCATATGCTGCATATAAATGAATCTTAGAAGCATTATCCAAAATAAAAAAATATAGACACAAAAGGCTACTTAATATATGATTCCATTTATATTAAATATTTAGAATAGGCAAATCCATAGATATAGAAAGTGAATCAGTAATTAGTTGGAGGAAGGAATTTAAAATTATACCATTTCTTTTGGGGTTGGTGGAAGTATTATGGAATTAGTGGTGATTTTTGTACATTACAAATATACTACAAACCACTGAATTTTGTCCTTTAAAATGGTTAAAATGATGAATTTTGTGTTTTGTAAATTATCAAAAAATTGTATTAAAGGACTTAAACATAACTTTTAATGAGATGTCATTCATTTAGATTGGAAATTTTAATATTCTCAAAATATTGATTCTCAAAGATTTAATATATAAGTTGAATATAATTCTGATTAAAATATTTGTATAATTCCCCTTAAGTAGATAAATGATATTAAACTTTATTTCTAAGAATAAATACCTAAGTCAGACAAAAGTATAAAAATTAAGAAATTCAAGAGAAATCTTTCTTTAGAGTTTTCAGAATGCTCTAGTGAAATCAATTCACGATATTGGTAAAGAAATAAACAAAAATAGCAATAGAACATAGAAATAGCTTCCATTCTTCAGACTTTAATATATGAAAAATTGGTATTTCAAATTTTTTATAAAAGGACAGATCAATTAATAAATGATTCAGACACAACTGGCTATGTTTCTTTAAAGACAATAATGTTTGTTTACTATAGTATACAACATAAAAATTACAGAATTATTTAAGGCTGAAATATAAAACAATAAATCAATCTTGGAACAGAATCTTTGGCCTGCTTGTATAATATAAGGATAGAGGAAAGAAGCCAAGAGAGGTGTTATGGTTTGGATGTAAGATGTTCCCCAAAAGCTCACATATGAGACACTGCAAGAAGGTTCACAGAAGAAAATGATTGACTTACGAGTGCCTTAACCCAATCAGTGGATTAATTACCCAGTGGGATTAATTGAACTGTAACTAAAGGCAGGTGAGGTGTGGCTGGAGGGGTGGGGTATTAGGGGCTTCGCTTTGGGCTATATATTTGTATCTGGCAGGTGGAGATCTCTCTCTGCTCACTGATCATCATGTGAGCTGCTTCCCTCCACTATAGTCTTCTGCCTGAATGTTCTGCCTCATCTTGGGCTCCGAGGAATGGAGCCAGCTTCTATGGAACAAGACTTCTGAAACAGTGAGTCCCTCCTCTAAAATTGTTCTTGTCAGGTCTTTCAGTCATAGCAGGAAAGAAACTGACTAAAACAAGAGGAAATCAGAAACAATTAAAGAAAGACTAGATGTAATTAAGTATATCTTCCTGAAAAAAATATACAAAATAATGCATATTAAAAATAATTAAAGAAATATTAGTTTGTGGGGGGGGGTACCAGGAATTGAACTCAGTGGCACTTGACCACTGAGCCACATCCCCAGCCCTATTTTGTGTTTTATGTAGAGACAGGGTCTCACTGAGTTGCTTAACACCTCGCTGTTGCTGAGGCTAGCTTTGAACTTGAGATCCTCCTCCTGCCTCAGCCCCCTGAACTGCTGACTTATTAGATTTGAACGAAAAAAACCCTATATTTGCAATGCAAATGATATGAGCATTTTTAAATTGACAAAAAAGAAAAAAACTTAGGAAAATAGGCAGTGAGTAAACTTTTCACAAAATATCAAATCCAAATGTCAATAAACTTACCAAAAGTTATTTAAACTCACTGTCAGGAAAATAAAAGCTAAAGTCATAAAGAGATTAACTTTTCACCCATCCAACATGAAGTAAAATAAAATAAGATTCAATAACACACATATTGCTAGTGTGGATGTGGACAAGATGTTACTCTCAAAGGTTGAAAGATGTATATAAATTGTGTCAATTGTTTAGAAATATAAATGGTTGGCATTTATTAATTATAAAATGAATGTAGAATTTAACAATATAATCCCATTCTAGGATTCTATGTCATAGAAATAGAAGTAGCCCTAAGGATCTATGTTAAGGAGCATTTATTAGAGAATTATTTGTTTGCAATTAATCTTAAAACAAATTTAACATATACCAAAAAGGGAGTGATTGAATATAATTATGTTCAGTCTGCATCATAGAACCTTATACAGCCATGAAAAGTAGTGAATAATGTATAACCATCTGTTTATTTAAAAAGATCTCTATGACAAACAGTTTAATGAAAATGTAAAGATGCAGAAAATGTACATAGAGTTTTTGCAAAATAATATAAAAATTCTTCCATATGTGTTTACATTTAGATGTGATCTTATGAGAACTGTGGAATTATGCATAGTACTGATGGGTTTTTAACACGAGTTGTGGTGGATATAATTGAGCTAAAGAGAAGAGAGAATAAGGAATAGTAAGCTAAAAACCAAAAAAAAAATCAGGACTACTGTTCTAAAGAAGCATAAATGTTACATATATGACTCTATCTTGTTTATATAAAATTGTATGTGTGATTATACATAAGACATATTATTATATGTAATTCATATACACATATATTATTATTAAAAATAAAAATATATAATAACATCACCAAATTCTGAAGTCAGGTTAAACTTGATCAGGATCAACCTTATATCAAAAATGATGTGCTCATTTTCAAAATTAAAATTAAAATCTAACAGAACATTCAGTAAAAAGCAAATTTTGAATACATCAGATTGTTTACACTATTTATAAGAATTTATTAAAAACTTTAGGTAATCACAATATCTATCATTCTTGTCTCTGGAAATCAAGAATAAGGCATCATCATAGACCCCAAATATAAGAAACATAATGACTATAAAGGTGTACTTTGTATATTACCATATTCCTATTTACCTTTGTTTTATATTTTTCCCAATGTTCAGTATAATCTAATCTTTAGAATTTGGTAATAATTGTAATATGATAGTAAATTTACTTTAAAATGTATATGGAATTTGATTATTTCCCTCATCATATGATTAATCTTGATATTTCAGGATCTTTTATCAAATGGACAAGGAAAAGGAAGAAATTTGATTCTTTTTTTTTTTTCTTCTTTCTTCTTTCTTTGGTCTTTATTGAGAATCCTGCTAACCAACTGTCAACTTCTTTATCTTCCCTTATTTGTCTTCTTGTCAATCTGAAAAATGAGGAGGCAATATTTGGTTTATATGAAATCTTTTAAATTATTTAACCAAAAATATTGCTTCTCTATTATTTTCTTCCATGTTATTTCGTGGATATGGCCTCTGCCCCTCAAATCACCACATTGAAAAGTTGGTAGCAGTTTTACAGTGATTGTATAACCATCTGGATCAGTGATCAGTGAAACTAATTAAGAATTTACTGACATCAAATGCAAATGTGATACTTTTAAAAATGTTTAATATTTCAATTTTGGTTGCCTATTTGTCTTCACTACATGAAAACTACACTTAAAAATATGAAGTCATAAGCCAGCCTCAGCAACGGCGAGGAGCTAAGCAATTCAGTGAGACCCTGTCTCTACATAAAACACAAAATAGGGCTGGGGATGCGGCTCAGTGGTCGAGTGTCCCTGAGTTCAATCTCCAGTACCAAAAAAAAAAAAAAAGGAGTGGAGCAGGAGAGGAAGAGTATGCAGTTTAGCCGGGCGTGGTGGCTCAAGCCTGTAATCCCAGCACTTAGGGAAGCTGAGACAGGAGAATCGTGAGTTCAAAGCCAGCCTCAGCAACGGCGAGGCACTAAGCAACTCAGTGAGACCCTGTCTCTACATAAAACACAAAATAGGGCTGGGGATGTGGCTCAGTGGTCGAGTGCCCCGAGTTCAACCCCTGGAACCAAAAAAAAAAAAAATGAAGTCACAAAATAGAAAAGCTGGAGGTTGACCTGGTACCTTTCAAAGTTATTACCTTTACAAAGAAATCAACCTAGATTAAACTTAAATAGCTAATTTATGTGTTTCTTTTAAAATACAACATAATTTAGAAAAAAGCATTTTACAAAATTTTAGGGAATAATTTTGTTGCTTATAGTAATGAACACATCTTTACATTTGCCAAGAGATGAACTAAATCTTATCAACAAATTAAAACTTTTTACTGTAGACATCCTTTTTGGTTTATTGCCATTTCTTTTGACTTCTACCTCATTTGCTATCAGTAAAATTTAGAAAGTTTTTTTAGTCAAAAAATATATCACTGATGAATACATCTAGGAACATAAGAAAGTCTATTTGTGAGCCTTGAACATGAGATGTACTAGATCAGGTCTCATCGAGGGCCTGGGTCTGTGGGAAAATCTTATACAAGAAAACGAAAAAGTTGACATGTGATCTTTGAGATTGATTTTGCCAAAAAAGGTGTCGTTTATTGCCAGTCATATAGGCATTGTTTGCAATGCCAAACCTAAACATCTGGGTTTAAAATGATAGTCCTAACTCATTGTTCATAGGCCACAAAACAACTAACAGATGGTAACTGTGAGTCACCATTCATCTTGGTTGTATTCAAGTCTTTGGCCAAAAAGCAACATCTTTCACATTCAATCTCTCAGGCTTTTAGTTCACCCACAGCGTTATTGATTCCAAATAAAGTCTCCAAATAAACCATCTCTCTACTAATCTTCTGCATCTCTTCCTAGCATAGTATAAGTATTTGCATTTATTAAGCTATTTTATCTGAATAATGGCCCCTAAAACAGTACGATGATTTCAATCAAGATCAGTGTTTTGCTGTACCAAGTCCTAGTGGATAAATGAATTTCATACATGAATCTTCACGTCATACGTATTGCTTGATGCTACCTCATTTTAAAAAACACCATGAGTTTACCAAGGAGACTATGTGTCAATTGACAACAATATCACAACACTTTGCAATTAAAATATTTGAGATTTTGTGTGAGTCTGGGAGAGAGCATTAGTAATCATCTAGATGACTCTTTTGTTTAAAGCTGAATGATTTCCTCATAACTACAAAGTTTCCCAGTTGCAGTGGCAGAATGGAGATTCCAGAGAGTATCTTAGCACCATATTGTGTGGAGTAGAATGTGTGTTCCTCCTCGGAAAGCTCTGAAATTATCCCTTTGCTTCTATAGAAATGTTTGCAGTGCAAGTCCACAATGCTCCTCTTCTCAATGAGCCAAAATATTTATTTCAATATGTTTTATCTGACATTAAATTTTAAAAATAATTTTAAACATATATAGTACTTTCAGTGATTTCTAGTTCATTTCAGTACAATCTATAATTTCTTATATTGGAAAATCTAAGTCAGCATCAACCTTTTTGACAGTATTATATTTTACTGACTAAGAAGACTGAGGAGTTTTAGTGACCTGTTCCAGATGTCACAGCTAGCAAGAGTGGGAGCTGGGGTAGAAGTAATATTTCCTGATGTTCACCAGTGGCTCTTTACACCAAAATCTTCCACCAGAAATTTCTTAACATCCAGCATTTCTTCCAGCTTTAACTTTCTGGCTGTCATGGTATCAGGGTGTTTTGAAATATCAGAATTTCCTTTTTTATTATCAGGCATTCTGTACTTGTGGGATTTCAGGGACATTAGTTATAAGCTACACACTTACTATGGGGAAAGACACAGCAAACATCAGAAATAGATGAAGTGATAGAATAAAAGCTGGTAAAGTGCTTTGATGGCAAAGGTTATGCAAGCGTGAAGGAAGACTCTTCTCACATATTCTGTCAATGGTAAAAAGGAGACTTTGAAGTGCAATTTAATGGCCAAACAAAAGTCATAAGCTGACCAAAAGTATCTGGATCTTATTGTCCTTCAACTGGAGTAGAAATTATTGCTTTGGAGTAATGATAATCTACTTTTACCCAAAAAATGATGAACAACTCTGTGTACATTTACCTGAATTATGATATACTGGTGCTCACATAAAAATGTCATTCAATGTATTTTCAGGATTCTCAATCAAAAGTTACGGTAGATGAGTGAAAGCTTTTAACTGAATCTATGGCAAAGGAACAAACTTATTAAATAAATAAATATCCCCTTGCCTTTACTTGGGGACAGCTTTCCTCTTTAGTTAAGTAGGTTTGAAGTGCACTGGATCATTGGTGTGTGGTCATCCAATGGGTAATTGGATGAGCCTACGCAGCAGCTGTATGTGTCTTTGGTTTTAAAGCACTACCACTTTGCCTTCTGAAAAATCATTTTGAAAGACAATAACTTTTCATTTAAATAGATTTTTAAAAAATAGTTTTAGTAGATGGACATAATACCTTTGTTTTATTTATTTATTTTTATGTGATGCTGAGGATCTAACCCAGTGCCTTACGTGTGCTAGGCAAGCATTATACTACTGAGCTACAGCCCCATGCCCGAAACAGTAACTCTTATTCCTGCTAACAAAGGCTTTCTAGAACACAAAATTTAAATCTGATGCTCTCATTGGGCTTCTAATTTTAGTTTCAATTTGCATTGTAATGAATATGAATGAGTTCAAAAGCATTTTCATAGGCTTATTGGCCATTTGTATTTTCTCTTTATAAAATTCCACTAAAAATACTTTGTGTATTTTCCAATTTTCTGTCTCATTCTTATTAATTTGTAGGAGTTCTTTATATTTTCTGAGTACTTTGTCAGCTTTATGTATTGCAAATAACTTCTACCATTCTGTACCTTGTGATTTAACTCTTTCGATAAACAGAAATTAAACCTTTATTTATTTTTTCTTTTTTTTTGTCCCAGGGATTGAACCTAGGGTGTTTAACCACTGAGCCACATTCCAGCCATTTTTATTTTTTAGTTTGAGGTAGGGTCTGGCTAATTTGCTTTGGGCCCTACTAATTTGTTGAGGCTGGCTTTGAACTTGTAATCCTCCTGTCTCAACCTCCCGACCTGCTGGGATTACAGGCATGCATCACCATGCCTGGCAGAAGTTGTTAAATCTTTATCAACTATGTAAAATCAACTATATGAAATACATTATTTAATTGATAAGGATGCTTTAATGCTTATTATTTATTTGTTACTTAAGTTATACAAGTAAAACTTGAAAAACTTTCTTTCACAAGATTGCAAGAATATACTGAATAAAAAAATAACAACCTCTTTTCAGCACTCCTTTACTGCCCATCCAAGGTTAACCACAACCAAATATTTTCCTAGACCTTTGTGCCTCTATGTGTGCATATGTATATATGTATGAATATGTGTGCAAAGAGAGGCAGTATGAGTTGTAGTTAAGAGCACAGCTATGAAACCAGATATTTGGGTTCAGATATAATTGCTATGGCTTACCAGTTATGAGGCTTTGGACAAGTTGGTTCATCTTTCCCATTCAATATATTCCTCTGCTAAATAAAGACAATACTAATACCTACTTCCCAGAGTAGCTATGCAGATGAACACATATAAGGCCAGTACATAAAAACAATACCTAAAAATCATTTAGCAGTTACTATGTTTCAAGCACATTCCATGTATTACTCCATTTAACCATCCCAATAATTAAATTAAGTTTTTAGATGAAGAAACTGTGGCACAAAGGTGTTAAGTACCTTGTCCAGGGTGAAACCACTACTAAATGGCAGGACTGGATTATGAGACCCAGGAAGTCTGGCTTGAATTCACAATCTGAACTACTAAGATGTGCATTAATCTTCCCCTCCAATGTTACCTGATACTCAGTACACTTACAAACATATAAACTAGTGTGTTTTATAGCATAAATAACTCCATGATATACATCTTGTAGTCTCATTTGATTTCATTATTATACTGCATTATATACATATATGAAATAGACATATGTTATATATATAATATACTATACTACATATTAGCAATTTTTCAGGTTTTTTTAAAGATTTTTTTGGTTGTAAATGAACACAATACCTTTATTTTATTTTTATGTGGTGCTGAGGATCAAACCCAATGCCTCACATGTGCGAGGCAAGCACTCCACTCCTGAGCTACTACTCCCACCCAGTATTTTATTTTTTGAATAGCTAGATGAATACCATTAACACAGTTGTCTATACATTTAATGTTTAATACATTTAAACATTTCTTCCTTCATTGAAATTCAGGAGTTTTCTATAGTTTTGCTATTGCAACATGGCAGTAATCATCTTGCAAATGCATCTTTTGTGTGTATATGCAAATATTTCTGCAGAGTTGATACCTAGTAATAGGATTTTCTCAGCAAAGGGTTTGATGTTGAAGCATTTACTTGGGTAGGGCATCCTCAAGTAAACACAGCGTTTATAGGTTACATAAAATTTACATTATAAGTCTTGATACATTTGCTTTCCAAAACCAGAATTTGTTGATTATCCTTTGCTTGCTTCTCTCTGCTATGGTTCAAATGCCTAGCTTGGCAAATATCTTTTTATGTCTTTTACTTACAAAGTACCTTTCTAACAAATTCCATAATATACTTAGATAAGAATTTTATGAGCATCTTACTTCCATTCTCCCTTCTTGGAACCAACCTCAAAATGTCTATCAATTCATTTGTTTTATTGGTAAATTGCATGCTCTCATTTTCGTTTATTTCCACATCTACACAAACCATCTACAGTATCAGTGCAGTGCAGCCTCTATGTCTGCTCACTCTCCCCTCACTCCACAAGCAAGTTATCAATCATTTGGGCAGCAGCATAAAAAATTACCTAGCTACTCAAGAAACAGGCTTTATTGTGGAACACTGTAAAGCCCCCTGTGGATTGCATTCAGCCAGTGCATCTTTCAGAAAGTTGAGACAAACATTACATGTAGTCATTGGGCCTAGTACCCTTATCTTTTCATCTACCAAAGAGTCCTACCAAGCAATGCAACAGAATTTACCCCAATAGTGTGTTTCTCAATGACACACCCTTCTTGAATCTGTCTGCTAGTCTGTAAAGTAAGCTCCTTTCTGATTTCATTCCTACTGAAGTAGCCTCTACTTTTCAACTGTTTTTCTTTTTATTTTAGTCAATTCCTCTTTGAAGACTTGTGTTTAGCATTATTGGGAGGCATTTACCCATGAAAGATGTTACAAATTTTCAGGAGAGCTGGTGGGAAACTGTCATCTCTGAAAACTTTGGCAACATGGGGTTATTCCTGACCCCCTTCATGAAGTATATCCCTAGCTTGAATATGTGAGTGGTTTATTTTTAACACCAAATATGATTTTAGTTTTGGGGTCTTTTTTATAGAACTTTGATAGCAAAATATTTTGTTTTCATTTTAATGCTGGTACACTTCAAGAAAAGTAACCAAACCTATTCATAGAGAGTTGATAATAAGAATGGCCTGCTGTACAGACTTGAGTATGTATAAATATAGTAAGTTTTCTAAAGATGGCCCACTTTTTGTTTAATAAAAATATTTCTAGGTCAACTGAGATATCCAGTGTAATTGATAGATAAGGCTGGAAAGTCCAAGTTACCAATGAATATTTTGAGCCCTCAGCATATTCTAGGATTTCTAATTTCTTTCAAAACCAGCAAGATTAAAGATTCTTGAGGTGATGTTTTTTTGGGGGATGTAGATGTAAAGATAAGCATGTCCCAGTCTTTATTACTTACTCTTCTTTCCTCTTCCCCAACCACCTTTTTCCTGAGGGAAAAAGTAATGGGTACAATGCTGAATTACTTAATTACTCACAATTCTTACTGAATATCACATCCTTGTCCTTAAGGAAATAGTGAAAAAAATGTACTAGTTCTAGCTGGGACTCAAACATCAAATTCCTACATGATTGCCTACCCTGATAAATTGAGCTATACTATAGCAGAATTTCAGAAGAATTCAGTTTTTGTTTTGGAATAATTTTAGATTCATGGGAAAATTTCAATGATAGTACAAAGAAATCCCTTGTATCCCATACTCAGTTTGTAATATCATTAGCATCTTACATCACTATGGTACATTGATTAAAACTATTGATATTAATGCATTACTATTAACTAAAAGTTTTCTTACACTCTATTTTTAGTTTAAACAAGTAATAGGCCCTAACCTTGACATTCCCAATCTGAGTGCTGAAAATGCTTTTGAAAAAATAAGGGTAAAAAGGAGTATTAGGGAGAAAAGCCTGAGGGGCACCTGGCAAAACATCCTATGTCCTGCTTATTTTCCCTTAGACCTCACTTCTACTCCTTTAGATTAATGAAAGGGGGCAAGTTGGAACTTCTCAGAAAACAGCCTCAGGCCCATCCTACTATACCAAACACAGAACAGAAAAGAAAGTGGATAAAGAGTAAGAATATACAGAAAATAATGAGTTTTGGATATCTCCTCTGTCAAATAAAATCTGTATCCCTTGCTAGGAAAATGGAACAAACATAATCCCAGCAACTGAAGAGGCTGAGTCAGGAGGATCACCAATTTGAGGCCAGTCTCGTCAATTTAGAAAGGCTTTCAGCAAGTCAGTGAGGCCCTGTCTAAAAATAAGAAAATTAAATTAAAGGGTCAGGAATGTAACTTAGTGGCAGGGCACTCCTGGGTTCAATTCCCAGTACTGCAAAAATAAGTTCCATCCTTTATTAAATATTTGGCTTTGTTCCATATAGATAAACTGCATCAGGAGGAAATTTGTGATTAGGAGAACCCTGAAGACACCTTCATAGGTGTATTAGTCCATTTTGCATTGTCATGACCTAAATACTCAAGAATAACTTAGAGGAGTCAAAGTTTATTTAGGCTTATAGTTTCAGAGATTTAGTCCATGGAGAGCTGACTCCTTTGCTCTGGGCCCATGATAAGGCTGTACACCATGACAAACGGGCATGGAAGAAGGAAGCTGTTCAGGATGTGGCAGCCTGGAAGCAGAGAGAGAAGAGAGAAAATGGAATGGGGTCACAAGGAAGATGAAACCTTCCAGGGAAAGCTCCCTTTGACCCACCTCCTCCAACTAAGCCCCACTTGCCTACACTTACCAGCTAGTCAGTTCATTCAAACTAGGATGGATTGATTAGATCACAGCTCTTACAATCCAATCATTTCACTTTTCAATATTCTTGCATTAACACAGGAGCTTATAAGGGACACCTCATATTCAAAGTATAATATTAGGCTTTGGTGTGCCACAAAGAGTACTCTTTGTAAACTGTTATGAAGGCATGATATAAACTATTTTCCAAATGTTGATGGTCTAGTTTTGTTATAATACTATGCTTCCACTTAAATCAGAGATGTCATTATTATAGTGGTTTAGTGGTAAATTTTTGCCCCCAAAACCAATAGCATGAAGCTAATATCATAAAATCTAAATATTGGAGAGACTTTTAGATTTCCCTTTAATTGAAATGAGGTGATCAAAATTACTTCTACTGACTCTAATATACTCTTGTTTCTTCTTGAACACCAACATGTTTGGGTAGCCTTGTTTGTCAAAAGGTTTTCTCATTTTTGTTTTGTTTTTCTGCATTCAGCCAATATCTGCATCACTATAATGTGTATCATTTGGTCCAGTATGTCTGAAGCAACCTCCTGAAGCAAATACCCAAAATAATTCTTTTCCTTATAACAAAACACATAGCTAAAGCTAGCTATTAGCTCCTGCACATAAAACCTGTTCTTCTCAGGGCTAAAATAAGCCCAGACTTGATCTGCAAATCAATCCTTGATGCATTTTACCACTTTACCAGAAAGTTTATCAACTTTAGCAAAATTACAACCTTGTTTTTCTTGTTTAATGAACACATTTCCCTTTTTTTGAGAGGCAATATGGATGATAGTTATTGCTGTAGAATCAGAGAACTGGGTTCAAATCCAGGTTGTTTGTCCTGGAAAAATTACATAATTGCTGAGGCTACACATTTATCTCTGTTCAATGAGTATTGTAATAATGCCTATCTCAGCATATTTTTATGAGAATAAAGTAAGATTATTAGCTAACACATAACTATTGTTATTCTTTTTTAAGTCATTTCTTTGAAACAATCTGATCCCTACCTGATACAGGACATTACAACAAATAATTCATTACTAAAATGTACCACATTAGTTTTTATTTCCCTCCCCACTGTCATCTCCAACACATTAGAATTCAGGGAAGTAAGAGGAACACTCTTTGGGGAAGAGTATACAATAACTAAGTTAGGTACTTTATTTCAACTATTTCAAAAAAGTTTAATTGAATTGTTGATCTTATCAATTAAACTCTGCTTTCTAGGACATTTTTCAGCCTATTAATATGATAGTATCTTAGCATGGATGTCTGGTAATGTTGCTACCATTTTAGTAGCCATAAAGTGGCCTTAAGGCATATTCCAAACTGAACTTAAGTTTGAGGGAAATATTCAGCATAAACAATTAGTTGCATGAATGAATTGCAATGCAGTTAAAATTAATTTTGTTGA
Organism: Geosciurus inauris; assembly: GCA_004024805.1. Classification (NCBI taxonomy): domain Eukaryota; kingdom Metazoa; phylum Chordata; class Mammalia; order Rodentia; family Sciuridae; genus Geosciurus; species Geosciurus inauris. The sequence continues at coordinate 32,515 of PVHX01014686.1, read as the reverse complement.
GTCATGAAACTCCAGGAAATTTTTAAGACACCAATATATCTAGAATATTGGAAAATAATTTAGTGGCTTAAAAAAATGGTCACAGTTCTGTAGCATTGACATCAAAAGCTTAGTCTATGTCCCTGATGCTGTTCCAAAAATGATGACATAGTTTTGAGAAAAGGAAAATGTTTTATTGCTTTACTAGCAAAGGAGAAAGGCAATGGACTCACATCAGAGTCTGCCATTCTATTAGGTGGAAAAGGGAACTTTAAAAAGGTGGATACAAGAGCTGTTTTCCAAGTATCCTTATCAATAGATCTAATTAATGTTTAACTTATATCCTTAAAATAGCTATTTTTCCAGTTTCCAGGACCAAAGGACCAGAGTTTTTTTGTTTTTGTTTTTGTTTTTAATTATTGTGGACAGTGAGTGGAGGGGCAGAAAACTTTGTTTAGGACAGGAAGTATTTTAATTTTGCTTCCCTCATGATTGGGAAGGGGAAGAGGTTGAAGAGGAAAGAAAAAAAAACTATCAGTTTTAAAATAAGCTGCCAGTGGTCACACAGCAAGATTTATATTCAAAGCATGAAGTGGACTCCTGTTATAGCCCCACATAAAGAAGAAAGAAATAGGTGTGCTTTCCAAGCATCTTGACTACATTGTCTAAGTATTTTGCTTCCTGGATCACAAGTAATTTTAAATTGAGGTTGCTTCAGTAACAGAAAATGCACTTCAGCCTCATTTACATATTTAAATGTGTCTTCTGTGGGTACTATGCAAGTGGCTTTATTTTAAATAGGGCAGCTTTTTTTGCAACCGAGAAAAATATTATTCACACTATTTTTTTAACATTTTATTATTTAGTTGTAGGCAGACAGAATATCTTTATTTTGTTTTTATGTGGTGCTGAGGATCGAACCCAGTGCCTCACGCATGCCAGGCGAGCACGCTACCACTGCACCATAACCCCAGCCCCTTATTCACACTATTGAAAGTGAGAATTTAAGAAAATGCAGGTGCATAAAAGAGAGAACACCTTTAACTACAATTTTGAAATTACTTCCCCTCCTTCCAGTTTGGTTCTCATATAAATTGCCAAAATATTGATTGTCCTGTAAAAAAAGAACACTAGAGAAATAGAATAGGAGGTACAGTAAAGTCAATTCTGGCTGTCAACCTAAGAAAAATCAGTTACAACACTAATCAATGCCATTAATGGAAATCTGTCCTGGGAAGTGAGCTGTATGCAAATATTCAAGAAAAGTTATTGGACAGATCACAAATATCAAATCCTTGTAGTATGTAGTATAGTTGTAGTATCTCTGTGAAGCAGAACATCCTGAATCCCCAGGTCCTAGTTAGTGTTTGTTAAGTGTTTTGAACATGTGAGCACCATTGAGGTGCTAATTGTTGCTGTTTATCATTCTTGGCTATAAAACCATAAAATCTGAGGAAGAGATATTCACATGATAATTACCATTTATCTCTTCAAAAGAAAAAGGCCTGAAGCAATTTACCTATTCCTACTAAGCAGAGTTTGACAAGCCAGTTTTACCATGAATTTATTGAAAGACTGTGATCTTGGCAATGATTCCTGATGAGTGTGCCATGACAATTTGAGCCATTGTCAAAACACTGTGTGTGCTGAAATATCCTGAGTTTCTTTACTCTAGGCAGTTGCTTTTTTTGCCAAAATCCGTGTTTCTAAAGTCACTGCTTTCAGCTTCTGTCTGCAACTCAGAGATAAAAGACAACTAGTTCCTTTGAGGAACATAAACAACTGAATAGGGCAATCAAGATTAAGAAGGAGACCTCCAATACAAATGCAGTAGGTGTCCTGGACTGAATTCTAAAAGTCTTTGCAAGAATGCAGTTACAGATAGCATGGAAAATGCAAACTTTAAATAAACTCCAAACTCAAATAAACTCTTTGCATTATATATAGCAAAAATATAAACTTTTGGTTTTTGGAATTGCTCTTTAACTTCTAGAGTGCTTTTTGAAATTTGAAAAGGTAGTGATTAAACGTTCAAACATTCAGCTTCACCTATCCAGAAAATAGAGAGCCATATTGCCAGAAATTTTACTCAAATAAGCCATAGCCTTTCCATATCAATATTCTCATGGATATATTAAGGTCTGAGGATAGGGTGGGAAGATATTCACTCCACTCATAATGAATTGATTGAATTTGGTGCTGTATTAAAGTTTGAATATTTCCTCAGTTTACCTCTGTGGTCTGTTCCTTTATCTCAATATTTTATTTCTCTTTTTAAAAATTTTTTTTAGTTGTAGATGGACACAATATCTTTATTTTATTTATTTTTATGTAGTGCTGAGGATCAAACCCAGTGCCTCATGCATGTGAGGCAAGCACTCTACCACTGAGCCACAATCCCAGCCCCTTTCTCTTTTTTATAAAATGATAGTTAAATCTTGCTTCAATAAATTTTCCCTATTAACCACATTTTACAAAATTATTCAGTCAACCACGATTTTCCCTGAAATAAAAGAATGGTTCACTTTAAATGATAACTGATGTTGGAGACTAGGTTCATACTAAAAATGCTTTTGGGGTCATAGGGTGCTTTCAGATTAACTAGATATAGATTATTTCTATCATCCAGGTCATATCCCTAAATATTTTGGTTATTGTACAGTAGGATGTTTTCCATTTAATTCATTATGAGCAGAAAATTATTCTGGAGAATATTTTTCTTCTAGCTGTCTGAAAACATTAATAATGGCTTTCAAGATGCAATTTGAGGAAATAATTCATCTTAAAATAATAAATATTCTTTCAGACAAAATGAAATGAAGAACTAAACATGTATTAGATGAATAGGAGATACACAGTCTTAATTTAAATAGTTTAAGATTCCCAGATTACCTAAATTATTCAAACTATCTGTCTTTGCTACCTCAGATACCAGTTAATTGCTTAATATTTTTTATCTCAATAGACTATACTCTTTAAGGCCTTAAATTAATCTAGCATTGGTCAATAGTAAAGCAACAGAAAGCTGATGTCTTTGTTCTATCATTCATAAACCAAGCACACATCTGACATCTCCTTTCATAAGTCATGTTAAAAGTTTTTCATCAGGGAATTTTAAACAAAACAATTGCAATTAGATAAAATAGAGGTCCAAGTAACTGAGAAGTTTTCATAAGATGAATGATATTATTCATATGCTCCACTCAATAAAACCATGCCTTATTGCTAAGAAAGAGATGTCATAATATTTGAAAACAACTTTAAGTGTGAATAGCACCTGTGATACTTTACTGACATGTCAATAATTCAAGCATATAACACTTAATTAAATTTATAAATTAAACAGCTTTATATTTTCTGAAGAATGTTCACATTATTTATCTCACTGGAGCCACATAAAAACACTGGGAAGGACACAGAGAAAACAGCATTACTTTTTCTATTTTACAAATAATAAACCTTAGCTCAGAGAAGGGTAGTTTCAACTGTATATGGCAGAGCTAAAACTAAACCTTGCTGTACAGACACTGGACCCATTTTGTATAGTGTACATGATGTTTACTAACTGAAGATGATATTTACTGAGAGCATATTTGTGGCAGACACTGCAATAAGACATTTATGTGTGTTATTTTATCTACAATTAATAGACAAGGAAATCAAGGCTTACTGAATTGAAATAGCTTTAATTGATGACAAATAATTACTGAGTGAACCAAAATTTGCATAATAGTCCTCTGATTCTAAGACTAATATTTTTTTTGTTTTTTTTTTTTTTGTTTTTTGCTAATATTGTTAACCTCTTCTTACTCTGTAATCTCTCCCACCATAACAGGAATTTTAATTAGGTATAATTATATCCATTTCTTCTTTTCATCACACTAACTTAGAGAACAGCTAGGCACCTGTCTCTTAAATAACATTTAATTTCTATTGTAGCTATATTTCAGTTTTTTTCTTCTAAATATTCTTTTTTAAAACTTCAAGTTGCACATTTTTGCCCTTTTAAGTACTTAAAGTGTGCTCATCTAAAGTCTATAAGTTCTTTTTGTTCTTGTTTTTTCAAATAGTAACTCCCTTTTACGGTCTTATTTAATTACACAGCTATATATTCTGGGGCTTTGTTGTTTTTCTTTTGGTACTGGAGATCTAACACGGGGTGTTTAACCACTGAGCAACATCCCCAGTCCTTTTTTTATTTCAATACAGGGTCTCTCTAAGTTGCTTAGGGCCTCACTAAGTTGCTTAGGCTGGGTTTGAAATCGTAATCTTCCTGCATCTGCCTCCTGAGCTGCTGGCATTACAAGCCTGAACCACTGTGCCCAGCACACAGGAATATATTCTTAATGAAGGAAAAAAAAACACAAGAGCAAAGAAAAACGTTACCTTAAGTATCAGCCACATAAGATAGTCACATTATTGTTTAAATTTTGGAAGTAAAACTAAAGATTATTTAAGGAACTTTCAGATTTTTAATGATAACAATCTTCCTTCGAAGTAGGTACTATTCTTATGGCTACATATGGATAAAGAAAGTGAAACTCCTGGGAAAACTGGAAATCCATATGCAGCAAAATGAAACTAAACCCCTATCTCTCACCATGCACGAAACTCGACTCAAAGTGGATTGAAGACCGGGGAATCAGACCCGGGAACCAATGCTTAATAGAAGAAAAAATAGGCCCAAATCTTCATCATGTCTGATTAGGACCATACTTCCTTAACAAGACTCCTATAGCACAAGAAGTAAAATCAAGAATCAACAAATGGGATGGATTCAAACTAAAAAGCTTCTTCTCAGCAAAAGAAATAATCAATGAAGCGAACAGAGAGCTGACATTCTGGGAACAAATCTTTGCCACACATACATCCGATAGAGCACTAATCTCCAGGATACATAAAGAACTCAAAAAACTTAACACCAAAAAGCTAAGAACTCAATCAATAAATGGGCCAAAGAGCTGAAAAGAAACTTCACAGAAGAAGATATACAATCCATCAACAGACATATGAAAAAATGTTCAACATCTCTAGCATTTAGAGAAATGCAAATCAAAACTACCCTAAGATTGCATCTCACGTGAGTCAGAATGGCAATTATCAAGAATACAAACAACAATAAGTGTTGGCGAGGTTGTGGGGAAAAAGGCACACTCATACATTGCTGGTGGAACTGCAAATTGTTACAACCAATCTGGAAAGCAGTATGAGGATTCCTTAGAAAACTTGCAATGGAACCACCATTTGAGCCTGCTATCCCACTCCTAGGTCTATACCCAGAAGACTTAAAAACAGCAAACCACAGTGCTGCAGCCACTTCAATGTTTATAGCAGCTCAATTCACAATAGCTAAACTGTGGAACCAACCTAGATGCCCTTTGATAGATGACTGGATAAAGAAACTGTGATATATATACACAATGGAATATTATTCAGCAATACAAGGGAATAAAATTATGGCATTTGCAGGTAAATGAATGGAGTTGGAGAATATCATGCTAAGTGAAGTAAGCCAATCTCAGAAAACCAAATGCCGAATGTACTCGTTGATAAGTGGATGCTGATCCATAATTTGGGGAAGGTCATGGGAACAATGGTGGAACTCTGTTCACAGGGGTGTAAGGGGGGAGGGGGCATGGGAACAGTGAGGGTGGTGGAATATGATGGTCACCATAGCCCTAACTTTATGTATGACTGCATGTATGTTGTGATTCTATACAACTTACAACTAGAGAATTGATATGTTATCCTCTATCTATGTACAATGAATCAAATTGCACTATGTTATCATGTAAGCCTAAATAGAACAAATAAATAAATTAAATATGATGAAAAAGAAAGTGAAACTCATTTGGATTAAATTATTTATTAGCATTTGTACAGAAAAATGCAAACTTAGAATATAAACATGAGACTATCTGCCTGCCTGTTCAAGTGTGTCTATCTGGAATCATACTGTATAAGATTTTTTCATAGCCTACTTTTGGCCTTTAATTATATCACAAACATGCCAGGCATGGTGGTGCATGTCTGCAATCCCAGTGACTTGGAAGGCTGAGGCAGGAGGATAGCAAGTTCAAAGCTAGCCTCAGCAATTAACAAGGCCTTAAGTAACTTAGAGTGATCCTGTCTCTAAAAAGCAGAGGAGGGGGCTAGGAGTGTTGCTCAGTGGTTAGGCACCTCTGGGTTCAATCTCTAGTACCAAAAGTAAAAAAAAAAAAAAGTATATCACAAACGTTTTTTCTACTCAGTAATGTTCAATATAATTTCCAATAGCAGGTTAGTACTTTTTAATAAGAATATATGAGAACTTTAAATAGCTTCCATGTTTAGGGAATGCTTCATTTAATTAATTAATTTATTTATGTCCACAACATTGCAATGAAACGTCTTTGTATTGTTGCATCAAAAGCAAAAATTCCAGGGGCTAGGGCTGTAGCTCAGTGGTAGAGTGCTTACCTAGCATGCTTGAGGCACTGGGTTTGATCCTCAGCACCACATATAAATGATAAATGAATAAAATAAAGATCCATCAACAACTAAAAATATATTTTAAAAAGCTAACATTCTATACTATTTTTTTTGGTATGGTTGTTACAGAGCTGGGGCCTTCCAGGAAACTGAGGCAACATGAAGAACCCCCTTCAAACCCTGATTTTTGCAATAAAATCAGAAAGATTCCAGACATGTTGCTCAGTATAACAGGTATGCATTTATTAGAAGGGATAGAAAAAGAGAAAAGAAGACACTCTCAAGGAGTGCTTCTCCTGCACTCCAGTATTATTGGTGTTCCCAGAGAAGTTTCCAGAGAGTCCGACCAAGGTCCACCTCTTGACTTTTGACTGCAAACAGGATGACATCAGACTTTCAAGTATCCATTGCCATAACAACTCTAGGTCACTTTGGCCCAGGTTGAATATTTCTAATTAAATTCTTAACCATAAATTCTTACAAATTTTATGCTTATGAGGAATTATTCTTATCTCCCTGAGTTCTGGGATCTGGTCTGTGAAAAGTGTCACAAAAGTCTTCCCCTTCAGGATAACTTGGTTTCCTCTTATACATATTATTTCAGGCCTGCATTTCTCCTGAAGATAACAAGTAGTTTGCTGAGGAACATGACATATCTTGTGGACTTAAGTCAAGTGGGACTGCAGGTAAATTGCTTCTTGGAAGAGAAAGCATGTAGAGGGTCAGCACAGTGGGTTCATTTTACAGAAGTATTCCCTTATTCCCTTATCCTCATATTCCCACCACTCACATCTGTGTGTCCCCTAATAAGGAGAATATGCCAGGTCTACATATGCCTATGTTCAGTACCTTTCTTGCTGCTTGACAGAGAAGAGCCCTGGCATCTCCAGGGTTTGCTTATGTGATTGTCCTCACCCTGAAGATTACCCTCATGCAGTTGATTTCAGTGATATTGATCCATAGCAGAGTAGTGCATAGTATTTTTTAATCTTCATGTTTGCCCATCCTGACTGCTAAAAATTCATTTGTTCAATCAGTTCAAGTTCTTGGTTGTATGAATAGAAAAACAAGACTGGCTAAATTAAGGAAAAAAGAGATGCATTCAAAGAATATTAAATAGTTTACAGAATGGATGGAAACATGGGAGAGAAAAGCTCAAAAAATAAACAGTGATCAAGGGAAGTTAACCAGGCAAAATAATGCCAGAACTGTCTGGCTATATCACTACATCACCACCACTACCAAAAACATTGCTTTTGCAAACACATAATACCAGCTCTTCTTTCTTGAAGAGTTTCTAAACTATGTATATTTCTTTGTGATATTCTCTCAATCTTCTGTCTCAGGAAAGTGCATCTAAATGAGCCTAGATCATGTTCTCAGATGCTCCTTTGCTGTCAGAAATTAAAGGAAGAAAAGAACCCCTTGTTTCAGCTCCTATAACAGAAGACAGTCATCCAATCACCAGCACACACACAGTTGAGAAATATTTTGTCCCAAATAAGTAAAAGGTTTGAAGGCTAGGAAGCTGTGCAAGTGACAAATATCCACTGTAGTGGTTTTAAAGAGATTTTGCTATCTCAGTTAGGCTAGTTGTTGTAGTTTGAATCTGGACTGTCCCTCAAAGTCTCCTGTGTTGAAGGATTGACACCCACTGATGGCACTATTGGCAAGTGGTGGATACTCTAGGGGTAGGGTCTAGTTGGAGGAAGAAGGTTACATTACTAGGGGTGCCCTGGGAAGGTATATCTTGTCTCTGATCCCATCCTTCCTGCTCCCCTCTCTATTCTTCCCAACTGCCATAAGGTGATCAAATTTGCTTCACTTCCATCACAAGTTCCCTGTCATGAAGCTCTGCCTCACCACAGGTCCAGAAACAACACAGCCAATTGATCATGTAGTGAAACCATGAACAAAAACAAACGTAACATAGTCCTATATGAAATGACCATTCAGTTTTTTAGATAAGTCTTGTTTTGTTGTTCTATATCTTATAAAAACCTTCCTAGTTTTTGTCAATAATAACATTCTCTAAGTTCCTCACTTGATATTGATTCTCCTCCAATTTTCATGTTGTTTTTGAAAGTCTTCCCAAGCATTGCAGTGTTTAAAATATTTACACCAAACATTGTATAAAATACAATATAATATACAATGTAATGCACATATACACACAAACACAAACACTATAGCAATGTTGGAAGGCAACAAGTCTAAATTTTAGGAGGCTTATTTTGAATATGAGGCCTTGGCTAGAATGATCTTTCTACATAATCCTCAATTCCACTCCCTCTTCCCCCACTGACTCCCACCAATAGGCTCCTTTCATTTGATTTAAGTTAGTTGTGTCAGAGAATGATCTAGGGGCTACCCTCCTTCACAGAATTTTTTGTGTATGAGTTATTCATGGGATCCTACAATATATCTAATATTGAGGCCAAGTGAGGTCAATGGTGACTATGATGGCAAGCCACACCCTAGATTTCCATATAAGAAACACTTTTCTATTAGCCCCTATATCACACTAATCCTTTTAAAATGTGTAGTGCTTTTCATTATTACTTAAAATAAATAACATTTTAACTATATCAATTAAACCGTTTTGCAGCTGTTAATTACTTGAAGAACTGGTGAAGCTTTATTTTCTGAGCCTTGGCATTGTTAAATAAGATGGTTTCATTTTATATTAGTAATAAATTGGCAAAAATTATTGGTTAATTAACATTGGTTAATTGAATCATTATGGCAACAAACACTTTCATGCACCTCAAGAAGAATTAAATGAGAAAAGCAAGCTGGGATGTGCATTATAAATTCTTGCTAATAATGGGTGATGGGTGTAGTAATGCTCTCTCTCCCTATCCACCATGAAGCCTTCAAATCAAGATTGATTTTTTTCTAACATTGTGTCATATTAATACTAAACCTTCCATTAATGCAACACAATAATTGCAAATAAGATTAAATACATTTAAACATGATATGTTCCTTTTTAAAATCACCTTTCATTTTCATTAACATTTAGATACCTTGCTCCAGGTGGATATATGTTTTATCACCATGTATGCCATATCACTTAAATCTGGTCAAAGAAATAAAAAAAGGAATAAGCTTCTAGTAGTTTGGTCATATTTATTTTTTGAATTTATTGTACATGCAGATCACTTAAAATGCAAAAGCTAAGACAGCATATGTATTTAGTAGAATCATTGGAGAATATTGGTTGTGCTACTAAATATACAACTTCTATATAGGAATTTGTCAGTTGGAGAATGTATGAAAATTGTATAGAGGATTTTCTGCTGAGATTTGACCAACACAGACTGCCAGTAAATTCTTAAACTCTATACAATCATTCCCTTCAACCAATGCTGTATTTCTCTTCCAGAAGAAGCCAAACAATCATTACTGGCTTTCCAATTGAATTTCTTCTTCCCAGTAACCTAACATGGATTCAATATTTGATCAAAGCCTATCCTCTCTGCTGGAGAAGACAATAACGTGATCACACATATCAGGTCTTCATATCTACTTCTACACACTCATATAAATACATTCACATTTTTTATCTACTGTATACTATTATATAAACCTACTCATGGATGTATTATTATAGGCAAAAAATCTAGAAAGGAAATAAATATTTTTTGAGATGTATAAAAGTCTAAATCCCATGCAATTCACAACTAAATTATGGAAAGAGATGGATGTTGAATATATTTGGTCGAATCAGTGAATACCTGTAGTGTTCAGGGCCTGAAAACTGAGAATATTTTAGTTGCAATTTCAGGAAGGATGATTCTCTATTAATAAAATGGCAGATCAAGTTTAAGAATAGATAAGAGAAACAAAGTGAACTGATAATACTTTGCTACCTTGTTATAATGAAAGTGAAAATGGGAATAGTGTTTTAAAGAGATAGTAATGATGACAGTACTAAAGCTGTTCTCTGGAATCACTGGTAAAAATGAATTCAGTACTGTGATCTGAGGTGGGCAGGCAATAAACAATTAAATGAACTGGACCAAACCTGAATATAGAAAAATATGAATTAATCAGTAGGCTCTTTTCACCTAAATAATTTTCCTTTCTTACTGTGTTGGGCTCACCTGGTCATTGGATTTTGATTCATTTTCTGCTACTTCATTATTTTCAGTACCTCAAGTGTGTTGTTCTTCACTACTTAATAATTGATAGTTCTCACCTGCATGTAACACTTGTTCTTAGGAGAAATCATCAGCCTTTTTATGGCTGGAAGGTAAGATTCACAGCAATATTATATCCTATAATTATTTTCCCTATCTTGTACAATATGTGATTTGTATGCAATTAATATTCAGACATTCCTAAGTAAAAACTGAGAAGAATTTCCCATTCAGAAGTTAGGTAATTAATAATCATTCATTATATTCTTTAGTCTGATATTTTATTTGGAAATCTGTGAATTTGATGTGGTCACATATTCAATTTTGTTAGTTATATCAGATTCTGATAATGTCTTTTTCTGCCAACTTCAAAATCAGTATATTCAAAGCCAAATATTTTATCTTTTTCCAAATATACTTCTTTATACCCTTATAGCCATTAACAGAATTTACCCAAGAGTCTTAGATGCTTTCTTATGCCTTCTCTTACACTCACTCAAACACATCACACTTATGGGATTTAGGAAATATTAACTCAAAATACGGCAGCTTGGTATTTGAGAAAACTGCAGAATCAGGAAGGCCACTCCCACTTTGAACTTGTTCTTCCTGAAGCTGATCATAAAACCTAGGAAGGTGACTCCCTGAGGGTCTCTTTCTCTTCTCCCTGAAGAAGGTCATAAGATCTTCATTCCAGAAGTGTGTTCTTTTTACCAAGAAGAAAGGAATTGAAGACACATGGTTGCCAAGAAGAACCTGAAAAAATAGGCCTTGCTATGTCTTTCCCAGTATAATATCATTAGATTAAACCCTTTTGTACTCTAATCATATTTCTACACAACTTTCCAGTCCATCAAATTAAAGCATTACAATATACAAGCTTACCTATTTCTTTGTGTCTGCGTTTTCAAAGACTTGTGTATAACACAAAACTTTAACTCTTGTTGATCTATCTTTTATTATAGGTTCCTCAGCTATGGACCTAACAGTGGGTAAGGAGAAGATTATTTTTCTCCTATACTTCCAAACTATTGATTCTACTGCTGAAATCACATTCGTGCACATAACCCCCCCACACACACACATTTTTTTTTTTTATTTTGAAGTCTCATTATCCTATTCCCTAGCTTAAGTTCTCATTTTCTCCTAATGGGATTATTCCTTGCTTCAAATTCATTTTCCCAGAACTGTCATATCTTCACAAACAGTGATCTGACCAAGAAATCACCTAAGTTAAATGTTGTCTAGCTTATTAGTAATTTTTGTAGCTACTTAATATGTTCTACGAGGTCCTTCATATACTTGGCTCCTGGCTGCTAATGCCACTCCCATGTGGACTCCATTTTACTGTGCATGATTTTCTGCTATCTAAAGATATTTCTAAGATATGAACCACATTGAAGTAATGTCTGTGTCATCACGGAAAATAAACATCGTCTGTATCATTCTCTTGCTGTCTGGGCCTAATATGCTAATATGCAAGAAAGCATTGATAATTTTTGTCCTCATTTCTTGGCCAATAGTATGGATTTCATTCCAATTATACTCAGTTTTGAGGTTGGTAAACCTGTCTCTTCCACAGTTGGAAAAATCAAATCTCACCACATTCTACTGGTAGACATCAAAAATTACCCGATCTTGTTTGAATTTCTCATGACCTTTCCTCACAAAAGGATGTCCTATAGCTCCTTACTATATCTTGCACATAATTTGGCACAAAGAAAAATTCAGAAAGCTTCAATTAATAAACAAACAGATTTTTTTATACTTTTAGAAACCTCCCTTTTTAAGTAATTCATAAACTATGTAAAAACCATCCCTAAATTAGCACCTGTTAGAAAGAAGCCTATTTCATTTAACACTGACATTTCCAATAGAATCTTATCTAAGAATAAATAAATATGTGGGAAAGAGAATTTTTTAAAAGATAGACAAGAGAAAAAAAGAAAGGAGGAGAAGAAGAGAAGGAGATTATTACAGCAAGAAAATTTGCATTAAGCAGGAGAAAGAAATTTCCAACAATACAGAAGGTGCTTATTAAAAGACATTTCAAAATTCCTGGGACTTCCTAGTAGTCCAGAGAGCTATGCATCTGAATTTTCCCAGAGTTCTTTTCAAACAATTATTAGAATTATAGTATTATTTTTCTTTTATGTTGCCTTTTACATTAAGGTACGATTATGGTTCTTCTGTTAAAATGTAATGCATATTCATTCATACAAGACAATTTTACAAATGTAAAGAAAGTAGAAGAAAAAGAATCACATGTATTTTCACCTTCGAAAGAGAATGACTATTAACATTTGAACATAATTCCTTCCAGGCTGATTTGCATGCACTATCTTTACTTTAGAGACCTTGTCTCTGTTTAAAACTAAGATAATTTTCCATTTTGTTTCTTTAGGTAATAAAGTTTATGTTCATTTAGACTAAGATAAAATTAAAGATAAGAGAAATGATGAAACAAGAACATAAGTATATGGTAAGTCTTTTCCAAGAGAAGTCCCAGAATTTACAGCTTAAATATCCACTTAGAATATTGAAAACATTATATAAACCAAGAAGTAATCCACTACTACATTTGACATGTTGACCTCTTAATATTGCCTTATGAGAAAAAAATGTTAGGAGTGTTAAATTGTTTCACAAAACTCTATCCAGAAATTATTCTTTCATGAAAAATACTTCAGGCAAGCTGCCTATAATGCAACATTCAAGCGTCAAAATTAAGGTCAAGAATATGTTAATGACAGGCATACAAAGTTCAGAATCCCTTTATTCCTGCTGACCAACTATCTCTTCTAGTTCTCCTTATTGTCCTTACCCTTGGCTGTATAAATGCTTTTTGAATCTTATCAGTTCATACTCCTCTAGTACTTTCCAACTCTATTCAACAGCAGAAATGTTCTAAAAATCATGCCTATCATAACTGAGGAGAACTTACTGAATGATGACTTTCAAAGTGTTATTTCCCAGTCTCATTACCTCATTATTTGATCATTACACTGCTGTCCATACAGATTATAACTTCAAAATGCCAAATACATTGCATGTCTGCCACCCATTTCCACTTCTACATCCACGTGAGGCCTTGGAATTGTTCTTAACACTATTTCTCTATCAAAGTTGACACTTGAAACTTTCTTATCATCTCTGGAAGTTAATTAAATTGGATATAAACATTCTATTAAGAAAACAGATTTTTTTATTGGTTACACCATGTGATCAAGTTTGGCTCAGGCAGTCTGACACAGAGATCTCTAGTAGTTTTCTGTCACTCTTGACTCCATTTTCATGTTCTATTAGCAAATACTTCTTCATTTTAGTCTTTTTCTAACTTTCTTTTATGTCATTCTGCCATTGTCCTTTTAATTTTGGTATGAAACATACTGATAAGTATATATTCCAGTGACTGATTGCAGAAAAAAAGTAAATTGTTTTCCCTCTGTGAATAAATTTCCCTTAATATTAGGTAAAAAATTTTCTTGTCTTAACTGGCTGCCACAGCTACTGCCATCATGTTCATCTATTAGCTAGCAGGATGGAAAGCCAGGGAAGGAGAGGGCTTGCCCATTTTTTTAGTGGCCTAATCAATAAGTCCCTTTTGTTCAACTCTCATTGTTAGAACTTAGTAATAGGACATACCTGATTAGGAGACATCATGAAAAATTCAATTTTGAGCTTGTTGGCTTTATGCTCAACTAAAATTTGAAAGTTCTATTTTTAAACAAAGAGAGAATGCACATTGGAGAAAAGTTAGTTCTCCCAAGCTACTCTTTCCCAGACTAGTCATATCTCTGAACCCTGGTTAAAAAAAAATCCCTGAAATTTTGTCTGTTTTCTTTGAGATATTAGCCAAAATAATTGGCCCAGCATGTGTGAGGCACTGAGTTTGATCCTCAGCACCACATTAATAATAATAACAATAATGTTATAAAAAGGTTTTAAAGAATAATAACAATTGGCCCTTACCTCTGGTTTCTTCACTCCATAAATCTGTGCCCTAAACATCTTGATTGCTTTCACCTTGAAGTATTAACCCTAGAATTCCATGCTTATTCATCAGAATAGATGTGATAATAATGAAAAGAGTCTGAATTATAGAGTCAGAGATTCTGGATGTAAGAACTTGAGGAAGTTACTAAAAAATATTTCTAACTTCTTTGTCATCCTTATAGAATTGCAGTAAACACTGAATAAGAAAATACACATAAAATCCTTTGTAAGTTGAAACACTGTTAAAATGTTTGTGACATGGGGAAGTATTAGGGAACAAAATCTACCAAATTTATTCTATGTTCACCTATGAAAGTGCCACAATAATCCCACATAAGTATAATTATAATGCACTAAATGAAATAGTAGTAATAACAGAAGGGAGACTAGGGCAGTATAGCAAGTGGACCAGGGGAGAGAGAAAGAAAGGGGAGGAAAAGGAAAGGGACTGGGGAATGAAAGATCAAATTATGTGTATGTACAAATATGATGTAATAAGTCCCACTGCTATGCATAATTATAAAGCACCAATGAAATCTTTAAAAAATGTTTGTGACTATTCTATTTCTTAGTGGATTTTATAACTGCCTCTCCACTATAGTGTGGAGATTCCTAATTTGACCATCCCATCAGTGATTTACTCAGTCTTAGCTCTTAACTGTTTATCACTGGCACAGGCCCAGCTCTATTCCTTATGAATTATTTGACGCTAGAGAAATTAAAATCTTATTCATGTAGAATTTTGTTGGGTTGGGCTTCTAGTTGCCTTCAAGTGAAGAATAGCATAGTTGTTTGTTTTTTTTTTTTAATTTTATAGTTAATACTCCATACCCCATATGAACTCTCCTTTGGGCCTATTAATTAGAGCTCAGGTTTCTGATGTTTTTTTCTAATGCTTGATGCTATGTAATCTTCACATTCCATTCCTGGGTCAATTTGTATTCATTTCAGCTATTTAGCATAACTAATTTTGGACATATACATAGTCTGTCAAATTATAGCAATTCTGCTAGTAACTATAGCGACATGTGTTCCCTGTTCCGTCAGAAAGGAGAAACTTTAATTCACATGAAAGAGCTTACTTTGTGTACTTCAGAAAAAAAAATATTCCTTTCTATGCTAGTTTTCATTATGAAATTGAGTCTTTTGTAGGAAAGATCAAAATATAAAATATGTAGGGTTTCATATTTTCTGGAAATTGCATGATGTGTGACATGAATCATGTCTTCATAAATAGTTGATCATGAATTTAAAATACACTACATCATAATTTTGCATGTTTTGTTAGAAATAGAGATTAGAGTAATAGGTTTCAGGCATGTTCTGAAGGTTTGTTGGCAATACAGAATAAAGTTAATGATTTAGAATGCACTAGGATTGTTTATTCTTCCAGTAAATGAGAAATACAGGTGAGAGAGAAATGACATCTAATGAAAGTCTACATTTTATCATGTAGTATAGTACTTCTTTAACCTGAATTTAATTAAAACTTAACAGCAATTCTAAGAGTTAGGCATTATTAATCTTTTTCCTAATAAGGAAAATTAAATTCACAGAGTTTAAATATATTGCTTAAGTCACAAAGTTAATAGACTCAGGACAAACCCTAGTCCACCTGCTTTAAAGCCATTATTCATTTATGCATCATAATGTAGACACTTGAAGGTAAAACATAAGTATGTTTTGAAATAAAGTTTATTTTAAAACCTGTTAATGTGTAAATTTGCAGCACAATTTCTAGTCTTTTTGGGGGGTGTTTTTTTTTTGGTACTGATGATTGAACTCAGGGGTACTCGACCCCTGAGTCACACCCTCAGCCTTATTTTGTGTTTTATTTAAATACAGGACCTCACTGAGTTGCCTAGTGCCTCACCATTGCTGAGGCTGACTTTGAACTCACGATTCTCCTGTCTTAGCCTCACAAAGTGCTGAGATTACAGGCATGCACCACCGTACCTGGCTGATTTCTAGTCTTTTTAATAAAAGCATGCAGTTTGGATATTGTCAAACCATGTGGTTCAGTCTATTCCCACAATTAACTGCTGATTGAGCTTGAAGTATAGAAGTTGTCAGACGTTATTAGGGAGTGACACATTTCACAGTAAATATTAGAAATATGGTTTTTGTGAAGTATGTCAATTAGATTATAGATTAATTTTCCAAAAACAAGTGGCTGATGACCATGCAGCTGAATTACCTCAATCTAGTCTTGGCACTAGCGGTAGGACATATGAAACATGACATGCACAATGTAGAATTTTAGTTATTTTGTCTCAGTAAGGAATGTAGTTGAATAAGTTGATCTTACTTTAATCCAATTCAAGTCTGAAGAGTTGCTTTAAAAGTTCAAAAATGTATGTCACCTGATTTCACATTTCATTAATGCCATTGTTATTCAGAAATATTCAAAAAAGGACAATATTTTGACTAATCATGCAATAATGCAAATTACACCCAACCTGGTTTGTCTTAAAAGTTGAGTTATAATCTCCAAATCAGACTAACCCAATATTTATTTTATAGATTAAAACCAAAACACTCTCTTCCTTACAAAGTTCAAAAGAATAAGTTTAGGTTTAGAAAACTGTATGAACTCAGAACAATTAGAGATCAATTCCAAGGCCAGTAGATCCCTAAGGTCCTTCCCAACTTTCTCATTTTAGTCGTAGGATAAATACCAACCTTTCCCTGTATTGAGCATACACAGTATGTAACCTTTACATGGTAAAGCTATGATCACTTTAATTTTACATATCCTATAATATTGGAAGAATCAAAGAAAATTAAAAATTCCCCCTTTTCCAAACTTGTGCAGCTGGAATCAATAGCATCATGGTTTATTTGCCTTGGGTGAATTATACTACCAGCTAAACTGAGAGTTGGCTACCGATTCACAGTTCCAGTCTGGAGAAACTTCAACCTTGTTCACAGTGACTATTGGTTAGATTTACACAAGTGAATGACCTTAGGCATAAAAGTACCAAAACTCATTCCAGTTTCTAGAGTTCGAAACGAGTCATGCTCACTACTGTAATTCAGTGTAACTAGGCCTTTAACAAATGGTAACATGCTTTCCAGTTCACAAACAAACAAAAATGGGTAATCTAGATGAAGTACTTAAAGGATGTTAACTATATTTCACAAAATTTTTCTTCTCACCTGTACTGTAAGAATAGGTTTAAAAGTTTGCAAAAGCAATTTAATCATCTAGCTACAGCAAACCCCTATCTAAATTAATAAGATTCATAAAGGACTAGGCTTTTCTCCCATTAGAATGACATTCCACATAGGGATGGAAGATATCTACTGTGAAAAGTCTTCGAGGATGAATTCCAAAAGGTGAAGTGTACCACATTATTGTTACATTAAAAACAACAACATTAAGTGGCCTTGTATGTGCAAGCAATTCCTTTTCCATTCTAGGATTGAGATTATTAAGTTTCTTTAATATTAACTTCAAGCACTTTCCTCTATTTACTAAAGAGAGAATCTAATGTTTGTGAAGTTAGAGCCTAAGACTACTTCATATGTGGTATTGTTTTCACCACCCCTGTAGCCTTGTGTGTGTATGTCTGGAACTGGGGATTGTATCAAGGGCCTGCAGCATGCTTGGCAAGTGTTCTAACACTGAGATAAAACACCAAAAGTTTTTTAAAACATTGTTTGGAGACAGTGCCAAGTTGTGTAGGCTGGCTTTGAATGTGTGATTCCCTTGCCTCAGCCTCCCAAGTACCAGTAGCTGGGATTACAGGTATTCACACTGCACCAGGCCCTTCCCAGCAATCTTAACCCTTTGAAATAAGTCCTTCACTTCTCCCTGAAGTAAGGAGGGCAAAATCACATGCAGTAGAAACTTAAATTAACTATTTTTTTCTTTCTTGGCCTCATTATTTAATCTGTTAGTACTATACATTCCAGTTGAAGACAAGGAAATAGGCACCGAACATTTATATAGTGCTTCACCTAAGTTGTGGTGAAGCTAGGTTTTCCAGTAGCACTAATATGTAAATGACAGAGAATAGGTGTATACTGGGACATGAGACAAAGGACGTGTGATGTCGCCCCCTACAGAAAGGGGGTGAGGGAGCCAAAATGAACAAGTGAACTTACTTTGAAACCTGTAATGAAAAGTTTTACTCCTATATTTTGTGGGTGGCAAACTGGTCTGACAAGCTTTGCTCTAACATTCAGTGCAGTGTTTTGACATTAAACCAGAAAGACATGATGACATTTCTAAGTTCACCAACACTCAAATTTCACAGGTAAAGTGTAAGAATTGCAAAGAAAGGAGTGGTAATGTAAAGAGCATAACTATGCACATAGTTTCTGATAAATGTCAATCTACTGCCCCTTGTTAGACTCTGTCCAGAGGGCCTTTGAATGCTTTGAGAAAAGTAGGAGGGGAGAGAGGTATTTTCAAAAAGTCTCATTGAATTTTGAAGGCAATATTTTGCAACCACAACAATAAAACTGTGTTATAAGTTCATGAGGACAAAATATTATTTAAAATGTACTACATTAAAATGATAATAAAAAGAACTTTAAAAATCACTGATAAGGCGGGGATTGTGGCTCAGTGGCACAGCGCTTGCCTTGGACGTGTAAGGCACTGGGTTCAATCCTCTGCACCACATAAAAATAAATAAATAAAGGTATTGTGTCCATATACAACTAAAAATATATTTAAAAAATCACTGATATCTCTTTCAGGTTTACTTAATATAAAGTTAGCCAATCTCCATCAAATTGTGCTCTGTTTTACTAGTCTCTCTCCCTTTTCATTTTGATTAGCTCTTGTTTATCCTTAGAAGATGAGGTTACAAGGGTGATAATTGTCATATATAGAAGTGAAATTTCTACTCACAATAATTACACTTTATTGATTGAAGTTAGATCTTTATGTTCTGAAAAAAATGTTGAATAATATTAACATTTCAATAGTCTCACATCTCATGAAGATAAATTCCATGCCAATCTGAGCAATTACTGTATTTTGATAGACACAAATACTTAAAGGTAAAATTTTCCAAATGTCTTGATTTTTCCTTAGGCAAATAAAGTTAGTAATTGTATATTGTCATATAGGCAACCATATGTCTCACCCTTAGCTCTAAGATTTTACTGCTATCCTATGTTGAACACTTATTATTCTGGAAATTATTTTGATTTCTCCAAGTTTCACATCTCTTTTACATATTTGCTGAACTAAAGGGGGCCCTTCATATTCAAATAAAGAACAGTGAGGTAGACTAAAATTCATATCAATAGTAGGATACTCAAAATGTACAGATAATTATAGATATATGAATGCAACAACTGTTGTTTTAAATTTGTGTGCAGGTCCACACGGTAAACAGATTGACAAAGGAGCAAAAACAATTTCATGGAGAAAGGATAGTCTTCAAAAAATGATGCTGGGACAGCTGGACATCCACATGCAAAAAAAAGAGAATCCTGACACATGTATTAAACCTTTCACAAAAAACTAATTTGAAATAGATTATAGTTCTAAATTTTAAACAAGAAACTATAAAATTCCTAGAAGATGCCATAGGAGAAAATCTGAGTGATCTTGAATTTGGCAATGACTTTTAAAATTCAACAACAAAAGCACAATGTATAAAAGAAGATACTGATGAATAAGAATGTGTTAAAATTATAAGCTTCTGACTTGGGAAAGATACTATGAAGAAAATGAAAACATAAGGCACAGACTGGAAGGAAATCTTTGCAAAATGCATTAAGAATAAAGCACTGGCATCCAAAATATTCAAAGAACACTTTAAACTCAACAATAAGAAAACAATCCATTTTAAAATATGGACCAAAAGTCTGAACAGACACCTCACCAAAATCGATATACAGACAGCACAAGCACATGAAAATACACTAAATATCATATGTCAATTAAATAACAAATCAATGATATTATACCGCTATACACCTATGAAGCTGTCTGAAATCCAAAACACTGACAACACCAAATGCTGGAGAGATGGTGGAATATGGGAATCTCATTTATTACTGGTAGGAATGAAAGTGGTAGTATCACTTTGGAGAGCAGTTTGAAACCTCTAAAAATTGAAACATTTTGACTCTAGAGTCCCACAATTGCAGTTCTTGGAATTTATCCATATTAGTTGAAAACTGTGTACACAAAAACCTGCTCATAATATTACTAGCAGTTTTATTTACACTGGCCCAAACTCAAAGCAACCAAGATCTCCCTAAATAGGTAAATAGATAGACAAGCTGTGGTATATCTAAATGTTGGAATATTATTCAGCACTAAAATAAATAAGCTCTAAACCATGAAAAGTCATAAGGGAGTTTTAAAGGTATATTTCTAAGTGGAATACCCAATCTGAGAATTACAGATTATGTATAATTCCAACTATATGAATTTCTAGAAAGGGCAAAGCTATGGAGATAACACAAACATGACTGCCAGGAGTTCAGTTAAGAAGAAGGGATGAATAGGTGGAGCACAAGGGATGTACAGGACAGTGAAACTATTCTGAATGCTACTGTAATGGTAGATACATGGCAATATACATTTGCCAGAACCCAGAGAATATACAACACAATGATCTGTTCTATGAACCTTAGTTACTAATATTAATTCACCAGTATTGGCTCATAGATTATAACAAATGCATCACATTAATGAAAGGTGTTAATAATAAGGAAAACTGGGAACAGTGCTGTTTGTGGTGAGGGAATACACATTAATTTTCCATACTTTCTACTTCATTTTACTGCAAGTCTAAAACTACACCAAAAAAGTAAAGTCCATTAATTAAAAAAAATGTTCAGGATTTTCATGTATGAACTGAGAGTTTCTTGCTCAAACTCTACTTTTACAAAAGGGAAGTATAGAAAGATATATGCTGATCATATCTATATAGGCATATATACATTAATTGAGAAAATAGTACTGTGAAAATTGATTAAAAGTAAAAAATCTATTAAGTAGCTCATTTCCAGTGAAAACATCTCTCTACCATTTATAGGCACAACTGTATAATCTGCTTGTCAGAAATTATCTTTTAAAGGTTTTAATTGTGATAATTCCATACCTCATTTTATGCATTTGTTGTATGGTAGATCATGGGGGAAAATTATATTATCATAGAACAAATTTTTTCTATGCTTATTTTCTCTGAAGTGTTTACTCAGTCATTTTGTCTGCCGAGGAGATGTCTACTAAAACTGACTTGAATACGAGTACTCAATCCTCCCTCCTAAATGACATCTACACAAAAGATTTATCTTATTTGAATCAGTCAAGGTGTGGTCATGTGTATAACTTAAATAGTCCCATTGCCTTTAATTTTACGGACCACTGTTCCCATGTACTACTTTCTCAGAAATTGTATCTCACAATCTATTTGAGACATTTCTAATTTAAATTCCCGGACTCTTCAAACTTTCCCTGACCATTTTAATTAGTTAAAATATTTTTGATTTATTCTAGTCTGCCAGATTCTACATAAATGAATAAATTATTGAAATTGGTCATGATAGGTTGCAGATAATGAACAGTAGGAAAATGAAATTAAAGGGATAATTCTATAAAGTGGTCCTATGTGCTGGCTCCCAACATGCTTTCTTTTAAAAGGCTATTTATTTACCTGTGGTCATTCTGTCCCTGCTCTGACTTACGCGCATAGGATATGTTACATTCCTCAGCAAACAACATGTTTTACTTAGAGATATTCTCTCAAGGCCTAGGGATGTATGACTCTTCCCTGCTGATAAATGAATGAATGAATGAATAAATAAATAAATAATAAAAAGTTCCACTTAGTATCTGTCAGTGAGGACCAATGTAACCCAAATTTGCCTTTCAATCTTTAGCATATAACTTTAATTTTATTATAACAGTTTAATTTAACCCCCTTGTTTTCAACTGGGTACTTGTGAACAAAATCATGCAAAGTAGGGGCTTAAAAATCTGATGCAATGCTGCTTGTCAAAAGAAGTGGTATCTGGGCAGGGCTCTCTAGAGAGTTCTCTAAGACCACAATAAAACTGGGGAAGCTAGGTTGCTCACCTCTTTGAGAGAGCCCACCTTCTCTCTTGAGAGAGTTTTCCTTTTCTTCTAGTCAACTTTGCTGTACATTTACTATGTTTTCATATCTTGCTTGAAATGTTCTCCTACAAGAACACAAGAACTGAGAGACACAGTGTGACACCAGAATTCCCAAGACTACTGCTGGTAACTGGTGGCCAAACATTTGTTGTTCTCTAAGAAATATTAAAATAGCAACTCAGTGAGACCCTATCTCTAAATAAAATACAAAAAAAGGCTGAGAATGTGGTTCAGTGGTTAGGTGCCCCTGAGTTCAATCCCCAGTACCAAACACAAACGACAAACAAAAAGAAACATCAAAATCTATAGAATGTTTATTTTCAAGCTAAACCTGATACAGTATGAATTAATGATAATGTGTGGCATTTGGAGGCAAAAAATCTTTGAATGTCATTCTTTTAAAAAAGGAACTCACCTGAAAAGTTTGTGGGGCCCAAGTTAAGCACACAACTAGAAGACACAAATTTGATTAAATAGTTTAAAGTTATTGATCAACAAACTATTAAATAAAATGTTTTGTCTTCCTGAATTGACAGATACACTTTTATATAAGCAAAATTGGAAATATGCATTTACAAATTATGCTTTTTAAATAACTGAAAATTAGCAAACTGTCAAATGTTATTTTTGAACATATCTAGTTTTTCTGTTCATAAACCAGCAGTATTCAGTTAATTAATAAAATAAAGACATCTATACTTCAAAGGTCGCCATGCATTTATTCCACAAATATTATTTTTATTACTCTCATTTTAGAAAAATAAGTATTTATTTTGTTATAATTGAAATTTTCATATAATAGGTGCTTAAGTGACAGTAGTGATTTAAAGCAAGGATCAGTAATTTCTTATGTAAATTACTAGATAAAGAATCTTCAGTTTTGCAGACCATCTGGTCTCTGTCACAACTACTCAGCTCTGGCCTTATTATGTGAAAACACTCGAATAATACATAAAATAATGACCTTCTCCAAGTTGCAATAAAACTTTATTTCTGAACACTGAAATAAAAATTTATAAATTCATATATCATCAGGCTCACTGGCTTATACCTGCAATCCCAGTGGCTTGGGAGGCTGAGGCAGGAGGATCATGAGTTTAAAGCCAGCCTCAGCAAAAGTGAGGCACTAAGCAACTCAGTGAGACCCTGTATCTAAATAAAATACAAAAGAGGGCTGGGGACGTGGCTCATTGGTTGAGTGTCCTTGAGTTTAATCCCCAACTCCCCCCCAGAAAAAATTCACATATCACAAAATATTATTATTTATTTGATTTTTTTTGAACTTCTAAAAATGTGAAAGTCATGCTTAGCTCCTAGGCCATACAAAATAAGCTGACAATCTGTATTTGGTCTGCAGATTGAATAAAAATATTAAAATAATTCTTTTATTCATTGTGAATAATTTTTAAGTATAATTCATTAGGTAATACAAATTAGAGTAAATGTAAAATTTTGAAATATTTATATAACTTTCAAATGCATTTTTAAATAAATTTCATCTAAATAATTCAAAATAGCTAGTCATGGTAGCAGAAGCCTGCAATCCCAGCAGCTTGGGAGGCTGAGGCAGGAGGATCACAAGTTCAAAGCCAGCCTCAGCAACTTAGTGAGACCCTCAGCAACTTAGCCAGACCTTGTCTGAAAATATAAGATAAAAAGGACTGGGAATGTAGTTCAGTGATAAAGTGTCCCTGGGTTCAATTCCCAGTACCAAATAATAATAATAATAATTCAAAATTGTGAGTTAAATAAAAAAGTCAGTACAGATTATAAATTTTGAACATTAAAGATTTAAATCAAATTTTAAATTTAGGCTAAATTTTTACATAATTTTTGAAAATTTAATTAAAATTTTTATACAAATAAAATGGTTTACAATTCTAGTGATCAATGTTCATATAGTCACAAATATAACACATTGTATGTAGAGAACTGCTTGTATACAACTTTAAGAATAATACAAGTTAAGTAATATTAGAAAATATACTTCAGCTACTGTTTGCAATTCTGTAAATATCATTTGAATTTGTGAGTATATCTGGAAGCGTGAGTTAAGATACCAAAAGTAGTAAGAAAATGGACACTGAGCATTCCTGGGAATGAATATTAATACATCATTATGAAATATCTATTGTATTCATGCTATCTAAGAATAAGAGTTGAGCCATTTAATTATTTTATCTTTTCTCTTTTGTTCATATCTTCCCTATACCTTAAAGTACTACACATTTCTGATGCTGGCACAAATCCAAAAACCTTAATGATATATGGATGAAATTTGTTGGAGTACATAAAGACAAAGATGTGAAATAATCCTCTAGTATCTGAATAGTATATGAGTATCTCTAGTATCTGAATAGTATGTGAACAGAGGGCAAGATTTGAAGGTCTTGCTATGCTAGAAGAGGGCAACAGATCCTAAGTAATAGGTATTCATGTGATCTTTAGTATGGTTTTTTGAGTATGTGTTTTTATATATTATCTATTGCTGAAAATATCAATACATTAACACATAATAAATTTAGAAGCTTAAAACAGCACACATTTATTATCTCCCTATTTCTGTTAGTTAGGAACCCAAGTATAATTTAGCAGTGTTCTCTGTTTCTGAGGCTCCAAAGGCTGCATTCAAGGGGTCAGATAGAACTGCAGACTTAGATGAGAATCAACTAGAGAAGGATCCACTTCCAAGTTCATTCAGTTTGTTGACACAGTCCAGTCTTTCCGTGATTATAGGACTGAGGAATTCATTTACTTGCTGGTTATTGGCTGCAATCTCTTGTCAGCTGTCAGCTGGAGGACACCCTCAGTGCTTGGAAATCACCCAAAGTTACTTGCCATGTCATGTTTCCCAACATGTTTGGTTGCTTCTTCAAAGCCAGCAAAGAAGTGAGAAACTCCAGGAAGGAGGATCCTGCCACCATAATCATGTAATCCATCACATACATTCCAATATCTTTTTTGTATTCTGTTCAATAGAAGCAATTTATAGGCCATGCCCACACTTGGAGAGAGGGATTACACATGCATATGATACCAAGAGTTAGAGGTCACTGAGGCCACTCTACAAATCTGTTCATTATAAGGCATCTCTTGTTTGGATCTAAGATGGTAGTCAAAATGAGGATGGACACTTTCTCACTGTACTGAATTCATCTAAATAATTCACTTATAGATTCTTTAATCATATTGAATACCTTTCTAATTTCCCCCACTTGTCAAGGTATTTGTTTTACTTTTTCAGAAGAGTCAAAATTCTATTTATTCAATCATAAGGGGCTCTGGTCATTTGGAAGAAGAAAAAGGAAGAGGAAGAAGAAGAAAGGAGAGAGGAAGAAGCAGAGAGAAATAGAGAGAAGGATGAGAAGGAGGAAAGAAAGGACCTAAAGGGTAAGAGGAAGAGAATCCAGAAAAGTAGGATATGAAGGAGGAGGAAAAGGGAGAAGGTGGGAAGGAAGGAAAAAAGGAAGGCTTTCCCATTCAAAAAGTAGACAGGAGCACTTAGAAATACAATGCCATTCCTGTCATTCAATATAATCTTTAGATTGGAATGGTGGTGATTTGGGGTCTCTAGGTCTATGATTCATAACAAAAGTTTCTTGAGGTTGATATTTAAATCCTCTTTCTACTTCATGGAAAAGGCCAGCAAGGTCAGATTACCCTGATGTCTGTTCATCCACTTGAGCTGCTCGACACTGTCCTACTTCCTAGAAACCTTGCTTAGTTAAGACAAGAAAAGATGATATTTGCTCACTCAGCTGTCAAGGTCTTACCTTAGGGATCTGCCACACAAACACAGATTTGCATAGAAATAGAAAAGATAACTGCAAAGAATCTGCCACATAAATCTTAATGGTCATTTTTCATTAATTGTTGTCTTTAAAACTGATCGTTTGTTTCTATTACCAACTTTGAAATGTCATCAACCTAATGAAATGCATTTAGGCTTTGTGTTTGTATATCCATCCACTATTCAGAAATGGTGACATAACCAATTTTTGTGCATCTAACAGGCTCAATTATATATCACACCTGTACAAAGAATCTCAAGTACCCAATATAAATGTTGAATAAAAGCTATCATAAAATTGCACATGACCAGTTTGATTTTAAGAACTAACTGACAAAACCTTTTCTGAAGGCTCTTTCCAAATATGAAAGAAAAATGCTTCTGCTGTGAACAGATTTGAATTGTTCCCATTTATAGCCTTATGGTGTCTAAATCCAGTAGCTTTAAACAGCAAATCAATCATGAAGTGTAATGAGAGGTCATGGGGAAGGTTAGAAGAGTTTAGTTTTGTGATTGTATAAAAAACAGACCATAGTGCTTCTCTCAAGAGCAACCCATGATAAATAGTCAAATACAAATGTCTCACAAATTTTAGCATTAGAGTCTGGTCAAACATTATGTCCTGGGAAAAGCAGTGTAGGAAAGCTGAATAGTTCTACAATTTACAAAAGTGGGAAATGCTGATAAAATATAAAGATATAACTGAAACTATAAAGCTTCCATTATAGAATACTTTGCAAAGATGGCCCATAAAAGAGTAATAACACTTATGTAAAAAGCTTGATATTTTGGACTATTATTACAGGATCTTGCAGCATTTGCAGAAAGGTTTCCAAGTGTGAATCAAACTGAAATTAGTGAAGATAGACTGGGGATAAGTTTATTTCATTTACAACAGTAATGAATACAATAGTAGGGAATAAGTCCTCATGAATTCTCAACACCAGAAACTTGCATCGAGCCCCTTTACATTTGGCTGTTATTTTGCATGTATTTCAGTGCCTTTATTTCCCCCTAAATTATCAGAATATCATTCATTGACTGGAAAAATGTTAAAAAGCAATATTCCTTTAGCAAGCAAATAGAATGCCCATTTTTTTTATCACCATTTATGTAAATTTTACCCTCTTGCTTAAATCAAGCAGAGTAACCAAAAATATTATTCAGGATATATTAACCAGCCAAAAAACGTTTAATTCTATATTCTGAAAAGTTTAAAAAAGGGGTTATGAGATATAAAGAAGTATGTGATAAAGAATCTATCCACCATAGACCTTAACAAATCCATACTGCTATTATGTCATCTATTTCTGAATTATTTAATTGGTCTGGAGATGAAGATAATTCATCTTATTAAATTTGTTTTGTAGTGTCTGGAATAAGGGTCTTATCTGCTACATTTGTTTAGAACAATGTTCCAGCAAGAAAAATGAAAGTTAAGATGCAGTTAAAAGAGTTTGGCCCCAAAAGTCCCCAGCTCTGTTTCTCCATAGCAGCTCATTCCATTATAAACTTAATTAGAAACCTTTTCTTTTTAATGTTGAGAAAAAGCATTTTAAAATGACTAACTCTCTATGTAGGATTTTTAAAACTTATTAAATGGCTGATTTACAGTTACACTAAATTGACTTTTTATTTTTAATACACCTAGTAGGATGATGCTATAAAAGCTTTTAAGAAAGCAAATGAATCTTTTGGAGTGGACTATATGGTGTTTCAATCAGTCTGTATGAAGCTATGATTGTTATAAGTATCAAATGCATTAATACAGTAAAGTTTGGAGTGCTAGATTAGGTGAAAGAATAGTTGACAGATACCTATTTATGATTAACCTTCATAAAGAAATATGCTTTTATTTTTCACTGAAAATAATAGGATTTTTATTATGCAAACTATGATTCTATTACATTTTGCACAATGATTTGTAGTTGCTGAAAGTTGTTAGGTATTCTAAAAGCCAAAGTATGAATGGGATTACAATCTACCTAAAATTTACTGCATTCAGTAAAGGCCTAAAGCACTCAGGCTTTGAAATCAGCTACCGCAAAGACCGTTTATTTCCCGTATAAAATCTTACTGTATATTGTGTCCTCAAAGATATAAGGGCTGCAATCGAGCAGACTGCTAAACATCTTAAATATTAATTTATTGGCTTCCAAAGCTTTGCTTGCAGAGCATACAGAGTAGCAGATTAGGGGGCTGGTAAGAAAGAATAAGTGTGGTTTGACAATTCTATTTGAATCTTCCGTGGTTTGGAGTTGGAATATTTTAAGGCTACATGAGTTGAAAAAGATATTTTGAACAAATAGCTTAATAAACTAGGTTTGGTTTTAAAAGCTGGAGGGATTTCAAAAATTCATTTTATTCTTCAGAAATAATTAGAAGTGGGAAGCAGTTTATTGAAAATATCAGAAAACACAAATAGTACAAACTCCCCACAGGCGAGTATCCTGCTATTGTCTCATCCTGGTGTGAGTCACAGCCTATCTGGCACAGGTGTTTCTGCCTTCAAAAGGCACGTTTATTCCCTGGCCTGGGCATTTCATTATTTGTTTCTAATAATCTGGATGGCAACATAATCAGGTTTTGTATGTTGTACAATAGGTTTTCAGAATGAGAAATGAACCATGTCTTGGAACAACTTACATTTGGGTAAGAGATATTTTCTGGTTAATTGATTGTCTTAGAGTGTCTAGTACAGGGGGTTAGATGAGGCAAATGATAAAAGGAAGAGAGAGAAGCAAGAATTCACTTCCTGCACAGCCTTAGTAACAGAAGGAGCCTATCAGGAAAACATACAGCAGTCTATTCCAAAACAGTACAAAAATTTGTAAAGAAAGGAAAGAAAATGCTCTACTACTTTAACGGCTCATCCCAAACCCTGAGGGGGAAAAAGAGATCAGACAATAAAAGATATCCCCAAACTCTGAGATTTATTAGTTCACACTCACAAATGTCTGCTTTGATCTCACTTTTGCATTTTTAGGTTAGTCTTCTGCCTTTCTTTAAGTTACCTTCACAATTTCTCTACCATTACTTAGATATATTGGTAGGAAATTTAATTTTTTTTCTACTGTGGATCCCTTCAAATTATGAAATAGTACCTTTCCCAACAGAGACCTCCCATACTCAGCAGATCAGCACTTAAAAATAAGTTGACTTAGAATCCAAGAAAGAAAAGTGACATCCTCTGGACATAGGCACATATTACCAGCGCTAAAAAGAGCACGTTGAATGTATTGAAAAAAGGCATTTTACTTTTCTGTCAACACATAATTTGCATATGGAAACTAAGTTCATTCATCTCCTGAATATGAAGAGTATTTTGTTTTATTGTTTACAAGTTTGTTTATATCACTGGTATTTTTTCATATTTATACATAGAGATCCTTCTTTTTTTTCTATGACCTTTGTATTGGTGCAACTTGGATTTGATTTTGCAACTACAGTTACCTCATGACCAGTCCCTGGAGCCATACAGTCCCTGCACTTTTCTGCTTTGTAGTGCCAAAACCTTCATGCCTCGCTGAAAACTGCATAACATTAAACACATGCTGCAGATATATGTTCAAATTAGAGATGTAACAAACTATCCATTGAGAATCCACTAAATCACTGAAGCAACAAACCTGCAGATCCAGAGTTAGCACCAGTAAATTACAATCTACTATATATTTCTCCCTCTGATGATAAAAGTAAAGCATATTTTATTTTAAAATGCTAACAATAACTCCTGAGCAATCAATACCTTTCTTGGAGAAAGAAAATTGCTCAGCCCCAACTGCTACTGTACATACATTGTAAAGGACAGATGAACTATAGATGTGAGCTCTTTAGCAAAGCCCAGGTAAGAAAAGTCTTTGGTATCTGGCACTTAGATTGGATTCAGCAGTCAGCCCTTGAACTCTTTGTGTTACATGCACTGAGCTGCTCACACTTGACAGCATGTTGTCTTGCAAGCTTGAGGGATGTCTAAAAATCAAATGCAAAGACTCTACTGACAAATGTGTGGCTTTTCCCCACCTCCCTTTCAGGGCATGTGGGCTGTGTATATGTGATAAAAACAGCAGGAATGTAATACTATATGGAATACTATAAGGAAAATATGCATTCCTGAAGTGTCAAATCCTTACTGATAAAAAGATGCTACTTATGCAATAAAAATGCAAGTTTTAAAAAGAACAGAAAGAAAAAAAATCTCTTAGATGGAATCTGACTCTATAAAAACACATTCTGGTGTATTATGCCTCTATTATGCATGAGGTGAGCGTGAGGGAGCTGAGGGGTTGTGTCTTAGAAAATAACATACATGTAGAAAGTAGAGCTTTATTGGTGGTGGAGAGGAGCCACACAAAATAGAACTGGGAAATAAGCATATCAGTGTGCACCTGATTATAGATTACATGTGAATTTGTGATCACTGATTAGTTGAATTTTGAGAAGGAAGAATTCTTAGCAATTTGTCCAGATGAAACTTCAGCACCTTTACTTTGTGTATCAAATGGCTTATTTTCAAAAGAGCCTATTTTTGTAGTTATATCATCACTACATCTATGAATGTCTGCAAATACTTCCACATTTGGGAAATTTTACTTTTCCAACTTGAAGTGCCTTCCATTATCATGAACTAGAAACTTCCAATTATAACATTTGATGGATCACTGTCCATATGTACACCCTTCAAGGAAGTTTAGCATTTTTCAGTTTTATAGCTGATGGCAATCTGTGTTAGGGGTCTAGAAAAATGACAAGAAATTGTATGGTACTTCAAATCAGGGAACCAACCCAAGCAATTATTTTTTAAAAAGCTTTATTAATTTTGCTATGCAAAAAGATATGTTATGAACATGAAAACTTCAAAAAGGAAAAGTTATACCTTTAAATTCCTGCTGTAAACCAGCCCAGAATGATACAATTCTTTCACAGTTTCCATACATAGTAAAGGTATACATTGTGCCAGTCATTGGACTAGCAATACATCTTTTTTTTAATGATTAAGATGTTCTTTTTGCTGTTTTTATGCTACTGTCACCTGTGAATCATCAAAAAAAATGTGAAAGCAATTCATATTTTTGGATTACATGGCCTCTGTTCATTTAGTTGTTCATCCATTCGTTCAATGTTTTTTGGATTATTCTTTTTATCTTTTCATAAATCTATAGCAAAAGATATTTTCTCTGCTCTCAAGGTACTCTTGAGCTTGTGAGGCAGCAGACCTTTAGACAAGTAACCACAATGAGAAGGGTTAGTTAGAATGCTATAATAGAAGTTGGAGCATGAGAGTTTATGGAGCTATGCTGGGAATTGCAAGTAGTCTGCTGTACTTAGAGCTTTGGGGGCCTGGAGGGAAAGTAGTGATTAAACAAGACTGAAACAGGACCAGATTATATTGAGGTGTGAATGGCAGAGTAAGAAGTTTGGAAATTATCTTATGTGCAGTGGGAGGCTGTTGAATATTATTATGTAAGATAATCACATGATCAAGGATTTTCAAACTATGTACAAGATGGTCTGAAAAGGGGAGAGATGAAAGATCAGAAACAGTTTAGAAGAGTATAGGAACTTTTTAATATGATTCATGGAAGAACCAAGATATTTACAGTAAGAATTGAGACATAGGTCTAGATTTGGGGCATATTTCAGATATCAAACTGTTGGGATTGGAAAACATGTTGTTATGGTTTGGATATGAAGTGTCCCCTGAAAGCTCATGTGTGAGACAATGCAGGAATGTTTAGAAGTGAAATGATTACATTACAAGACCTACAATATAATCAGTGGATTAATCCAATGGATGGATTAATAATTTAAAAGGACTACTGGGTGGTATCTGTATGCATGTAAGATGTGGCTGAAGGAAGTAAACCACTGGGAGCATGCCTTTAGAGATTGCATAGTGTCCCTGGAGACTCACTTTCTCTGTTTCCCAGCTGCCATAGAATAATCAACTTTCCCATGTCACCTCCTTCCACCAGGATGTTCTGCCTCACTTCAGGCCCAGAATGATGAAGTCAGCTATCCATGAACTGAATTTTTGAA